>OY288108.1:72908833-72986581 GCA_958431115.1 Syrphus vitripennis | reverse complement strand
TGAAAAAAAAAAGAAAATTGCAACGCAAGATAAATAAAAGGCATTGCAGTTTTGCTTAGTAATTATTTCCAATTTGAATATTAACTCATTAACACGTAACGATGTCAAGCTCATACACCCGAGAAGAATTAACGGACATGCATTTCTGCTACGGTTTAGCTAATGGTCGAAGTCGTGAAGCCGAAAGACTGTACGCTGAAAGATATCCCGATAGGAGGTGTCCCCATCATAGCACGTTTCCAAGAATCCACCGACGTCTAAGAGATCATGGAGTGCTGGAGCATCGAAGAAGCGAAAGGCCAGTTTCTGATGAGTCAAGAATCTTAGATGAAAGAATTCTGGATTTAGTCCGAAATAATCCCTCCGTCAGTACAAGAAGGATATCCACTATGCTTGGAGTGTCCCAATCTAGAGCATGTCGAGTACTTCGGGCGGAAAATTTACACCCGTACCACTTTAAGCCTGTTCAGGATCTCACCTCAAACGACAAGTTATTGAGAACCGAATTTTGTAGAACATTACTACTTAGAAATGAAACCGAACAAAACTATTTTAGAAGAATATTCTGGACGGATGAAGCACTGTCTACTAGGGATGGGGTTACTAACTTCCACAATTTACATTATTGGAGTAGCGCCAATCCACACAAAAAAAAGACAAAACAAATCACAACACCGCTTTAGTTGTAATGTTTGGCTTGGTATTGTTGGACACACTGTGATCGGGCCCCGGTTTTTGAATTCCATTATTAATAGAGAATCATACCTGCAATTCCTACGGGACCTTTTACCCGATTTATTAGACAGCGTTCCATTGGTTATAGCAGATACTTTAATCTACCAACAAGATGGTGCTCCAGCACACTACAGCTTACAGGTGAGAAACTGGCTGGATGATCATTTTAGTGACCGTTGGATCGGAAGAAGGGGCCCCACGGAATGGCCGCCTAGGTCACCAGATTTAACTCCCCTAGATTTCTATGCATGGGGATTTATGAAGAATTATGTTTACGAAGTGGAAATAGTATCATTGGAACAACTGAAGGAACGAATTGAAGTCGCTGGAATCAAATTGCAGGAAAATTTGTCAAGCATAAACTTATGTGAAGCCATTACAAGGAGATATAATCTATGCCTTCTAAACAATGGAGATCATATCGAGAATTTTTTATAAGTACTTTCAATAAAAAACAGTAAAAATAAAAGGAATAAAAAAAACTAAAAAAACTAAGATTAATGCTTCTTAAATTGCTTCGTTACAATAAAAATAAATGTTTTTCTTAGAAAAAGGTGGTTTTGGTTTTTTTTTAATTTCTTGAAAACGACATAAAATTTTAGCATCCGGTTTTCTTATTTAGACTTAAAATTAATAACAGCATTGAATTTTGAAATTAAAATTAGCACTTAATTACGTAAAATTTTGAAAAAAATGTTGTTGTTGTTGTTGTTGTTGGTGTTGTTGTTGTTGCCTGCCCGCAGCCCATGGGTTCTACCTGTTATGGGGACAATAGGGACAATAAAACCGCATTTTTTTTTAATGAAAAAAAAAAGAAAATTGCAACGCAAGATAAATAAAAGGCATTGCAGTTTTGCTTAGTAATTATTTCCAATTTGAATATTACACCCGAGAAGAATTAACGGACATGCATTTCTGCTACGGTTTAGCTAATGGTCGAAGTCGTGAAGCCGAAAGACTGTACGCTGAAAGATATCCCGATAGGAGGTGTCCCCATCATAGCACGTTTCCAAGAATCCACCGACGTCTAAGAGATCATGGAGTGCTGGAGCATCGAAGAAGCGAAAGGCCAGTTTCTGATGAGTCAAGAATCTTAGATGAAAGAATTCTGGATTTAGTCCGAAATAATCCCTCCGTCAGTACAAGAAGGATATCCACTATGCTTGGAGTGTCCCAATCTAGAGCATGTCGAGTACTTCGGGCGGAAAATTTACACCCGTACCACTTTAAGCCTGTTCAGGAACTCACCTCAAACGACAAGTTATTGAGAACCGAATTTTGTAGAACATTACTACTTAGAAATGAAACCGAACAAAACTATTTTAGAAGAATATTCTGGACGGATGAAGCACTGTCTACTAGGGATGGGGTTACTAACTTCCACAATTTACATTATTGGAGTAGCGCCAATCCACACAAAAAAAAGACAAAACAAATCACAACACCGCTTTAGTTGTAATGTTTGGCTTGGTATTGTTGGACACACTGTGATCGGGCCCCGGTTTTTGAATTCCATTATTAATAGAGAATCATACCTGCAATTCCTACGGGACCTTTTACCCGATTTATTAGACAGCGTTCCATTGGTTATAGCAGATACTTTAATCTACCAACAAGATGGTGCTCCAGCACACTACAGCTTACAGGTGAGAAACTGGCTGGATGATCATTTTAGTGACCGTTGGATCGGAAGAAGGGGCCCCACGGAATGGCCGCCTAGGTCACCAGATTTAACTCCCCTAGATTTCTATGCATGGGGATTTATGAAGAATTATGTTTACGAAGTGGAAATAGTATCATTGGAACAACTGAAGGAACGAATTGAAGTCGCTGGAATCAAATTGCAGGAAAATTTGTCAAGCATAAACTTATGTGAAGCCATTACAAGGAGATATAATCTATGCCTTCTAAACAATGGAGATCATATCGAGAATTTTTTATAAGTACTTTCAATAAAAAACAGTAAAAATAAAAGGAATAAAAAAAACTAAAAAAACTAAGATTAATGCTTCTTAAATTGCTTCGTTACAATAAAAATAAATGTTTTTCTTAGAAAAAGGTGGTTTTGGTTTTTTTTTAATTTCTTGAAAACGACATAAAATTTTAGCATCCGGTTTTCTTATTTAGACTTAAAATTAATAACAGCATTGAATTTTGAAATTAAAATTAGCACTTAATGACGTAAAATTTTGAAAAAAATGAATTTGAAATTTTTTTTTCAATTTTTTTTCTTCAAAATTTTGACTTTGAAAATTAATATTTCAAAAACTATTTCTTAGAATAGATTTATTTAAACATAAAATGAAAGAAAAAGTTATTGGCTTTTCAAAAACGTATCAAACAGCATTGTGAATGAAGCCGTTGATTTTAAATAATTTTTTCCCATTTAAAGTCAGTTTTTTTTGAAAATTGCCCCTCCCGGCTAAACGGAGGGGAATAGACCCCCCCTCCTATACGATTTTTTTTCTTGTCTCAACGCAACCTACACGCCCTAGCATTTTGTCGCATTGCTCATGACTCACCCTGTATACTAGGTCTCTATGATTGAATTTGTGTTACTCGAAACTCTATTCATACGTAGATTTATATTTGATGTAATTATTTATCGTTCTAGATTCAGATTTTTGAATTAAACTTGAATTTGTTTTACACGGATCTCTATTCATATGTAGATTTAATTCGATGTAACTATTTATCACTTTGTTTAATTCAATTTTAGAATTAAATATTCTCACAGCACTTTTCTTACGAAAGTTAGTTTCCAAGTTTTGCAGCACTCCTTTAGAGATGATATTTGTCTTCCACGGTAGGTCTCCAAAAGGTATTTCAATTTAAAATCCTCCTGGCAAGATCGCCAATTAAAAATGAGATTGTTATGTTTTTCTTTTTAAAAAGAATTAATTTTTTTATTAATCTTAAAATACTATTATGTACATATTACTATGACCGTTTCATGAGGCGCAGGCGGTATAATTCAATCTGAATTTTTAAAATATAATTGATGACAGATCTGATGGATACCATTGTATATAGAAACTATAGAAGTACTATGGAACACGATTTTAAATTAAGTTTTTCTCTCTTTTGGTGGCGCTGGTGTTGCCTAAAAAGCAGATTGGAGAGATCGAAATGAAGGTAGGCAGAAAGAATATAAAATAATTTATAGAGTGAGAGGAATAATTATTTTGATTCTGACAGTTACTGACAACAATTAGGCAGGGTAAAGGAGATAGGTGAGTCAGCTGATGGGTGTTATGGGAACAAGGGGAAATGAAAAGAATTCATTGGGCTGTGGATTTATTCAACGCTTTTTTTTGCATTTTTCATATATGTAGAAGTATAGATATAGCTATATTATTTTCAATTTTCAAATAATTTCGTGTATTTTATTTGATTTTATGAGATTTGAGATATTATGGGAGCTATGTTGCAAATTTTCATGTCTTAAATTTTTAAAGTTTTTTTTTCTTGCTTGTGGTAGAATTTACTATACGAATTTGATTTTTGTGAACTATGTACGTTGCGAATTTTCATGTTTTACAGAAACATTATATATTTTTTTTCTTGCAAGTGATAGATAGAATTGAATTGAATACGTATTTGATTTTTGTCATTTGTTTACAGTCATATTTTTATGATATGATATGATTTTATTTCTTTTTTATAGGTGCATGATATCCTTTTAATTTCTCAAATCTGAAGAAATGACCAATTGAAAATTAAAGGAGTATAAAATTGATGTACCTAAAATCACTAAAAATAGTTTATGCAACCCTTTTTTGTTTTTAATTTTACTGCTTAAAAAAAGGTATCCGTGCGAATTTCAATCAGTAAAATTAAAAAAAGTTTTTTTTACAAAAAAATTCTTGAACAAAATCAAATACATATTTTTAAAAATAAACGTATTTGTGTATTCATTTTTCAGTAAATTTAAAATATCACGTCGTATATTTTAGTATTTTTAACAAATCGAAAAATTTAACCTGAATTTTCAAGTTTAAATAATTTTCACGTGAACTTTTGTATCAAATGAAGTTAAAAATTTCACGTGGATAGTTCTCAATGAAATTTAAAATTTTAAAAAGTTTTTTAGTAAATTAAGTATGTACCTACATATTTAATTTCAAAAATTTCACGTGAAATTTCAAAAGTTTTAATTATTTAAAAAAATTTCATAGTTCATAGTTTTAACCTTTTTCTTTTAATTTTCCTGTGGTTTTTCGAAGTTCTCAAAGAAATTTAAAATTTCTTGTGAATTTTCGAGAAATTTCACGTGAGTTTTCAAAAAAAAAAAACACCAAACTTTAAAAAAACGCGTAGTTTCAATATTCCAGGTTAATTCTCAAGAAATTACCTCGTTTTATATTTTTCACGTGAATTTACAAAAAAAACACGGAACATTAAAAAACACGTAGTTTTCAAAAAACTTACTTAATTTTACTATTCTAGGTGTTTTTCTAAAGAATTAGAACATTTTATAAATTTCACGTAAATTTTCCAAAAACACGTCATTTTATTATTCACTATTTTAATATTTTACGAGAATTTTAAAAATTCTTGTATGTATTTTCAAGTCCTAAACAAATTTTAAATACCACGTGAATTCAAAATATCACTTTAATTTTCAACAGAATTAAATAATTTTAAAAATAACGTGAATTTTATACATCTTCAATAACTCACGTTTCAATTTGAAAATGTTAAATGAATTTTCAAATACCTAACCGAAAAAAAATTTAAAATTTACTTCAATTTTCTATAGCAATATTTTTTTATAATAATTTTAAAATATCACGTAAGTATAAACAACTACGTGAAATTAAAAAACAATTGATAAAATATTAAGAAATTCCTTTCATAATTACTTAAATTTTCAAGAAAAAATAAAATTAAAATAATCTTAAAAATATTTTTCTATGTGCAAAGTGACGAAGTGCATACGGGCCTTTTCCTTGAAAAATTTCAAAACAAATCGTATTTTCTTCACGAATTTTCATTGCCCATTCCTTACCTACCTAGCAAAAAAAAATTCAAATAATTCCCCTTTGCAAAAAAGAAATGAAGAAAAAAAGTCTTTTTTCCTAACTCCCTCCAACTCATAAATTTCCATTGCAATTTTATACATCGTTCTCTATCTTCTGTTATTTCCTCAACACTCATATATTATTCTTTTTCTTTGTGACTACCCCACTTTCAAGTCTACACTCGTCTCAGGTTGGAAAAACCTTCCGTCCGTCTCATCAGAGGTCGCGTCGTTCGTTCCTCTTCATAATAGTACTATTCCATTTCATATACAATGCTTTATGCCTTTTTTTGTTCTTTATTATGGTGTGTGAGCAAAAAATATACATCTATAGCTGAAGGTATATGTTTTGTGTGCTCGCATTGGCATTGATTTCGTTTTGTATTTTGTGTTTATTTGTTTTGATGTTGAGGATTAGGATTATTTCCTCAACACTCATATTTATTATTCTTTTTCTTTGTGACTACCCCACTCTCAGGTCTACACTCGTCTCCACTTCAAGTCGGAAAAAGCTTCCGTCCGTCTCATCAGAGGTCGCGTCGTTCGTTCCTCTTCATAATAGTACTATTCCATTTCATATACAATGTGATGTGTTAAGTACATTTCAATTCCATTTTATTTGTTTAAGTAAATCACTCAAATATATAAAACAATAGTGTTCCCACTTTAAGTTATAATATAACGTAGACATTTGATAAGTATTAAATTCAACACGACCCCTCAAATATATACTTTTAAATAATAAAGATATTTTAATTTATGCAAAGTAAAATTATTATAATAATCCTAATTTTTCACAATTCAGAATATGTTTATTTTTGTTCAGATTTTTCGTTAATGCATCTGCGATCATATCGCCAGTTGGCACATAATTAAGAACAATAATATTTTGATTATAAACTTCACGTATATAATGGATTCTAATATCAATATGCTTACTTCTAGCGTGATATATAGGGTTCTTAACTAATTGTTGTGCACTCAAATTATCTCCATTAAGAATTGTAGGACCTTCAATTAGTTTACAAAAACCAAGTTCTTTAATGAAATTCCTTAAATACACAGCTTCCTTTGATGCGGACGAAAGGGCCATATATTCAGCCTCCGTACTGCTTAGAGCCACTGACGGTTGTTTTCGTGACTCCCAAGACACTGCGCCACCACCAAGAAAGAACACGAAACCGGTATATGACTTCCGATCATCGCAGCTCCCAGCCCAATCTGCATCCGCATATGCATTTAAACATTCGTTTGATTTTCTGAAAGATATTTTAAAATTCATAGTATTAGCTAAGTACCTCAGAACATGTTTAGCAGCCACCAAATGTTCTGCATGTGAATCCTTGTTAAATTGTGCAAGTTTACTAATAGAACGCACAATATCGGGTCTAGTTGATATGCCCAAGTACATCAGAGAACCAATTAACGACTGATACAACTTAGCATCTACCTTACGACACTTGGAATAATCGCTGCACTTCTTTAGTTTGAATCCAGGTTTTAAGGGAGTACTGCATTTCCTGGTTTCCGCCATGTTGTAACTTTCCAGCAAATCTTCAACAAACTGACGCTGAGATAAGTTGATTCCGTTCGTTTTGATGTCCCTCGTTATCTCCATTCCCAGGAAGTAGTCAATAGGACCTTTATCGACCACTTCAAACTCTCGTCCGATAAGGAACTTTATTTCTTCCAATTTCTGAAGTTTGGAACATGCTATCAATAGGTCGTCCACATAAACACCTATAATAGTAACTACGCCTTCTCTATTCATTATGTATACGCATGTATCGGCCTTGCATTGTTGGAAACCAATAGCTTTTAAAGACTTATCCAACTTCACATTCCACTCCCTTCCTGACTGTTTAAGTCCATATAAAGACTTCCTTAGTTTACAAACTTTAGTTGCACTAGCAGGATCAACAAACTTTTCGGGTTGCTGAATGTACACATCTTCTTTTAAGTCACCGTTTAAATACGCAGCAGCAACATCCATCTGGTGTACAATCAAATCATACTCTACCGCAATAGCAAGCAACAACCTTATCGACGAATAACGTATGACAGGTGAAAACGTCTCATGGTAATCAAGTCCAAGCTTCTGATTACAGCCTTTTGCCACAAATCTAGCTTTGTAGCGTTCTATGTTGCCATTTTTATCACGCTTAATATTGAATACCCACTTTGTTCTGATTGCCTTACGATTTGTTGGTAAATCAACTAGGTAACAAGTATGATTATGTAAAAGGGTATTATACTCTGATTGCATAGCTTGTTTCCATTGTTCTCCATCGTGTCGATTAATAGCCTCTTCAACTGTAATTGGGTTCCCGAGAAACTCACCAGATCGTAATGCAAAATTCGAAGAAATAGACCTTCGTTTACCTGAGCGGAGCCACGCTCTTTTTTCCTTCGGTTTACCTTCTGTTGTATTCTGCTCAACCTCCTTCTCAACAGAAACACTCGGCACATCATTACTTGCACCATCAGCAATAACATCATCATCACTCACATAGAACACACTTCGGTCAGATTCATCCGTCCTAACATTAATAGAACTGTTCGCATCTTCAAATGTATCGTTTTCAAGTTCATCCGCAACAGCAACATAATCATCAACAGCATCATCATCGGCAAAAACATCATCGTCATTCACATCCAACGCACTAAGAGATCTTTTCACATCTGGAGACTCGTCCTTAAATTTCAGAGTCTTGATCTGATCACCTTTAAGGGGACTTGTAGGTGGTTTATCTTCTTCTTGTTCTAAAATCAAATCGACATCTTTGCATACGCTATTATTCACTTGTTCAAGAAACTGAACATCTTGGCTTTTAAAAATATTATGTGATTTTGGCTCATAAAGACGATAAGCTTTAGATTCAACAGAGTAGCCCACCATAAAACATTCTGTAGCTCTTGCTTTAAACTTTGACTTTGATGGGCGCTTATCCAACATAAACGCTTTACATCCAAATATCTTTAAATGCGATACATTTGGCTTTCGACCACTCCATGCCTCATAAGGTGTTTTATCATTTAAAATCTTTGTAGGCGAACGATTGCGCAAATAAACCGCCGTGTTTATTGCTTCTGCCCAAATTGAATTCGGGAGATCTGCGTTTAAAAGCATACACCTTGCCATTTCAACGAGGGTTCTATTACTCATTTCAGCCACCCCGTTTTGCTGAGGGGTGTATGGAACTGTTAACTGACGCTTTATGCCTGCCTCATCCAAATAACGACTAAAATCTCCACTGAGATACTCGCCACCATTATCAGTTCTTAGGATCTTGATTTTCTTTGACGTTTCTAGTTCTGCCGCAGCCTTGAAAGATTTAAATGCATTAAAAATTTCATTTTTATGCTTTAAAAAATAAACAAATATTTTTCTACTATAGTCGTCAATAAATAAGGCAAAATCACTTGAGCCACCATCCGATTGCGTCCGCATTGGACCACAAATGTCACTGTGAACGACTTCCAGTACATCTTTGCTTTGATGGATAGATTTTTTAGGCAAAGAAATAGCGCACATTTTACCTTTCAAACAAACTTCGCAATCCAGAGCATCGAAAGCATTTGGTAAATTCAAGCCTCTAACCATATTCATATGACGTAACGAAATCAAACTTTTAGCATTTAAATGCCCATATCGCTCATGCCATTTTATGAACTGTGCATCAATATTTCCCTTATTTATATGAAATAATTTCGATGCATCGCTTTTAAATAAATACCAACTTTATCTGCATTCAAGACGATTTCAGAGTTTTCATTGCGGACGATAGCTGTTTTATCATTGAATTCCACTGTATGCTTATTTTGTGTGGCTTTACTCATCCACATAAAATTAGTTTTTAAATTTGGCACAAACAGAACATCATTCAGCATAATTTTAAACTTGTTTGTTTCAATCAAAACATTTCCTATACCCGCCGATTCAATGAAATTATCAGCTGCCAATTCAATTCTTTCCCTATGGTCTTTTAGTTCGACGAATAGTGAATTGTCACAACACATGTGACAGGTTGCTCCACTGTCAAGAACCCATGTGTCTTTGTCAAGTGTTGCTAGATGTGCGGTGTTGAGCAATGCAAAAGATGTTGTCAACTTGTTTTTTGAAGAACTTGTTGCAGCAACATTTGTTGCTTGACAGGCCGATGCACAGTGGCCTCTCTTGTTACATTTATAACACTTACCACGAAATGTTTTTGTGTGCGACTTACTTCGTTGCCTTTGTGTGTCATGCTTTTGTTTGGAAAAAAATGCAGATTCTCCGTTTTCTGGTACAGTCACAGCATCCCCCTCACGTCTTTTGCACTCCTCCATCAACTTTGTTTTTAGAACAGTTGTCGATGGTAATTTATCCCTCGTCTCAATAGCGATGATGAAATTTTCATAACTTTTTGGCAAACTGGATAACAGAATTATAGCCATTAATTCATCCTGCAATTTAATATCTATTTCAGTCAATTTTTCCGAAATATTGAAAAAATTAATTAAATGATTAGATATAGACTCATTTTCAGGCAATTTTAAGTTCAATAATTGCTTGAAAAGTGATACTTTTCTGGCTGGACCGCTTGGTCGATGAATCTCTCCCAGTTTTGTCCATGAATCGTGTGAAGTTTTTCAATTTTTAATGTGCAAAAGCTGAGAGGTTTTTACACAGAGAATTATGGTAGCCAATGCCTTTTCGTCTTTAGTCTTCCAGTTCAAAATTAATTCTGCGGCCTCTGTAGGTTCTGGCGCCAATGTTTCACCAGATACATATGTCCATAGTCCACTGTGAATGAGAACTGATCTCATTTGTATTGCCCATGCATCATAGTTGTCGTCACACAATTTCTCAATTTGATATAAACCCGAACCAGAACTCATCATAATTAGGTTAAATTAAATTTAAAAGAAATATAAAAAAAAACTTTAAGGACTTTTCAATATACATAATGCAAAACCTGGGCCCATAACCTTTATTGGGATAATTGAAACAAATTCAAGTTTGCTTTAGAAGTTAAATACGACAACTAACTTAACATGTGAATTCATATCATGTGTTAAGTACATTTCAATTCCATTTTATTTGTTTAAGTAAATCACTCAAATATATAAAACAATAGTGTTATAATATAAAGTAGACATTTAATAAGTATTAAATTCAACATTTTTTAGTTTTTTACACAGACTACGCAGTTCATCAATTTTGTAATAATTAAAGTAAAGAGTTGAATTAAATAAAGTAAACTATCAAGAATCATATTATTTGTGGAACAATCATTTTATGTATTTGTATATTGCGCCCACAAATCTGGTGACCCCGACGTGATCAACGAGATCACACGAACAAAAATATTCTTGATTTTTTTTTTCCGATTATTGCCTTGTGACACATAAGTTTACAACATGGAAGACAACAACGCTGAAAATAACAACGAGAATCCTGAGGTAAACGCGGTAAGAGTTGTCAAGATTCCACACTTATGGCGAGAGAACCCTTCACTGTGGTTCATGCAAGTAGAAGCCGCATTCGCAATTTCTCGCATCACCGCAGACACCACGAAGTATCGCTACGTCCTCGTAAATTTAGACTCGTCCACTCTGCCGTTTGTCTCAGACATTCTTTCCGCTCCACCAGCAATAAATGCTTACGACGCTCTAAAAGAACGCTTAATTTCTTCATTAGACGAAACCAGTGAGTCCAAACTTCGACGTCTTCTCCGTGGCACTGAGATTTCAGAAGAAAAACCATCTAATCTCCTGCAACGATTGAGAAATTTGGCGGGAAGCTCATTCCCAGAAAACGTTCTCCGTTCTCTCTTCCTCGAACATCTCCCTGAGCAAATAAGAGGCATTTTGGCAATAAGTGAGGTTACGGACTTAACCAAACTGGCCACTCAAGCTGACAAAATTATTGACCTTTCACGTCCCTCCATTCTGGCAGTAGAAACAACAAAACCATCATGCTCCAAGCCAGATCCGTCAGGACTAGAGGCTCAGGTCAACGCCCTTACAAAAGAGATTAAAGATTTGCGCTCAAAACTGGCAAATAACCGCGGTAGATCCTCTAGGCGCACACGGAAGAACCCGAAACAAACTTATTGTTATTTCCACATGAGATTCGGAGATAAGGCACGAAATTGCAGGGAACCATGTTATTTCCAATTCAGCAAAACAACTTTAAACCACTAAACCCTCCAGACAACCACGCAGGCACCTCTGGAGGCGCTTTAACGACACGCCTGCAAGTAAACGACCAAACAAGCGGTTTAAAGTTTTTGGTGGACACCGGAGCGAACATTTCTGTCATCCCTTGGCGACAAAAGAAAGGTGAGAACGATAAAAGAAATCCCTAACAAGTTCCAAACTATTCGCAGCGAACGGATCCACCATCGACACGTTCGGTTCAACAACCATGTCATTGAACCTTGGCCTCCGACGTCCATATCTTTGGACATTCACCATAGCTGATGTCACACAACCAATCCTTGGTGTCGATTTTATTATCATCATGGCCTGCTCGTCGATCTTCGTCACCGAAGACTGATTGACGCAGAGACCAAGCTCTTTTCTAAATCAAAACTCCCCGCTCTTCACAACCAACCATCCTCACAGTCAATTCCAAACACCCGTACTATAAGCTACTTAAGGAATTCGAGAACATGACCAAACCTGTGGCGTGCAAAGCACCTACACACAATGTTCACCACTACATTACAACAAGAGGTCAACCAGTTGCTGAAAGAGCTCGTCGTCTAGCAGGTGAGAAACTCCAAGCCGCAAAAACGGAATTCAACAACATGATGCAACAAGGAATCTGCGAGCCGTCCAAGAACGAATAGGCAAGTCCTCTACATCTTGTACAAAAGAAGAACGGAGAATGGCGTGCCTGCGGTGATTATCGCCGTTTAAACAAAATCACCATTCCAGTTCGCTACCCGATTCCCAACGTACGTGATTTTATGTTCAATCTCCACGGATGCAAAATCTTTTCGACCCTCGACCTGGCTAGAGCGTATTACCAGATACCGGTGATTCCAGAAGACCGACCAAAAACAGCCGTCATCACACCGTTTGGCTTGTTCGAATTTAACGTAATGACCTTCGGTCTGTGCAACGCAGCACAATCATTCCAGCTATTGATGGATTCCATTTTGCGAGAGCTCGACTTCTGCCACGTTTATATAGACGACATTCTAATCGCATCGAAGAACCTTAATGAACATGAACAACATCTACGAATCGTTCTAGAGAAGCTCCACCAACACGGATTGTCCAATAACGTATCCAAGTGCATATTTGGTCAACCGACTGTCAACTATCTTGGCTACACTATCAACGAATCGGGGATCAAACCACCTGAGGAGAAAGTCGAGGCAATCCATAACTATCCCAAACGGAAAACAGTTGCTGAACTGCGCAGGTTTTTGGGATCTTGGAACTTCTACAGACTGAACATGCCAAACGCAGCCGAAGTCCACGCTCCTCTCATCGAATTGGCCCCTACCGTGAAGAAAAATGACCGAACCGAAATTGTCTGGAACACACAGGCAGAAGACGCTTTTGAGAAATGCAAGCAATTGCTGGTCGACGCCGTCCAATTGGTGTTTCCGATACCCAGTAAAACGCTAACACTACGCTGTGACGCATCGGATAAGTCTATCGGCGCAACACTTGACCAGACCGTCGACGGCATTCCTCAACCTCTTGGTTTTTTCACAAAGAAACTAAGCAAAGCCGAATCGAATTATAGCGCTTACGACCGAGAATTGCTTGCAATCTACAAAGGTATACAGTTCTTCAGACACATGATCGAAGGACGAAACATCACTGTGATAACTGACCACCGTCCTCTGTCTTTTGCTTTCGCACAACGATTAGACAAAGCTTCACCAAAACAACAGCGACAGTTACATTACAACTAACATTGTCCACACACCTGGAAAGACGAAAGTAGTGGCTGATGCAATGTCAAGGATCGAAACCATCAACATGCCTACACTCATATCCACCAGAGACATCGCAGAACACCAAGCAAACGACGAGGAACTTCAACAGCTTTTGCGACCAGATTCAGCTTCCGCACTCAAACTGCTCCAGCTTAAAATCGATTCAGAAGAGCCCATCTACTGTGACATTGCCAACAAAACCATTCGTCCATTTATTCCGCTGCCACTAAGACGAGAAGTGTTCGAAAACATACACAACCCGTCACACCCAAGCAGTCGTACAACAAAGAAAGCCATCACTCAACGCTACGTCTGGACTTCCATGAATCGTGACATCGTCAACTGGGCAAGAATGTGTTTACCATGTCAACAAAGAAAAGTACATCGACATGTCAAAAATGTACCACAACATATAGAGATACCCAGTGAACGCTTCAAACATATTCACATCGATATCATCATGATGCCACTGTCCGAGGGCTATCGCTATTGTTTAACGTTCATCGATCGCTTCACTCGCTGGCCAGAAGCAGTTCCGATAAAAGATGTTACAGCGGACACGGTCGTTAATGCATTTTTCTCTGGATGGATAAGCTGATTCGGTGCACCTTCAACAATAACAAGTGATAGAGGCTCACAGTTTGAGTCACGTTTACTTGAAGCACTAACGCAACTCATCGGATGCACTCGAAACAGAACGACTACATACCACCCTGCCTCTAATGGTATGGTAGAACGATGGCATCGGTCATTGAAAGCAGCAATCATGTGCCACAGCACAAACAACTGGACAAAGATTCTACCCGTCGTACTACTTGGATTGCGAACAAGTCTAAAAGATGACATCAAGGCAAGCGCAGCTGAGATGTTGTATGGAGCAACATTGCGACTACCGGGTGAGTACTTCATCGACGAAGAAGCGAATCCAGATCCTCAAGAGTTCATCGAGCAGTTCCGTGTTTTTATGAGAGAAGTTCGCTCAGCTCCGTCAGCACACCACAACAAGACCAAAGCATTCTCCCATGGAACATTGTTCTCATGCACACACGTTTTCATCCGAGTCGACAGCGTCAAGAAACCATTGGAACAGCCATATCGTGGTCCCTATGAAGTCATCAATCGCTTATCGGATTTTGTTTTTAAAATCAACATTGATGGAAATCCAACTACGATATCAAGAGAAAGATTAAAACCAGCCTTCATCGAAAATAATTCTGCTGTCACTGTCACAACACCACGAACAACAACTTCAGTCACACCGCTCACACAAAACCAAAAAGAACGAAACAGAGTTACTTTCGTGAACCTCGCTTCACACTCGTCCCACTCCCGAGGGGCTCATGTGGCGACATAACTTTCCACAACCAGATGGCGAACACATCGCAATAAAAATTCAAAATTCTGGCACAACGAACTTGATTCCGACACAGAAGTTTTTCCACCGAAGACGCAGATGTATTTTTTAGTTTTTTACACAGACTACGCAGTTCATCAATTTTGTAATAATTAAAGTAAAGAGTTGAATTAAATAAAGTAAAATATCAAGAATCATATTATTTGTGGAACAATCATTTCATTTGTATATTGCGCCCACAAATAGTTCTTAAAGTCTATTTACATTGTGACCAGTAGATGGCGGTCACTCTACTAAATGGTTCTTAAGGTCTATTTACATTATTTACATGATTTACACCTTACAACCTCGGCCGACCTACAAAACAAATCGACCTCGATATGTTCATTATTCATACTAAACTAAATCTACATGGTGTTGCTCGTACAGCCATTTTCAATAACGTTATCACTCTTTTTCTCAATCTATCTTCGCAAACGAGCGGCCTCTACAATATTATTATACGGACGCTGCGTTATTTGACAGTTCTCCACATCACGAATAACGTACCGATCATTTCCTAATACTTTATGAATTACGTATAGTCCACGATACTTCGGAATTAGTTTTTTATTTACTCCTGGCGTGACATCGATGTTTCGAACTACTACAAAATCACCCACTGCATAAACCTTTGCGGGCGAATTCCGCTTAGCCAAATAATTTTCATTATATGCCTGGGACTTTTGAATCGCCTCTTGAGCACTGGCACGTGTGGCCACTAAATCTCGTCCCTCTGTTAAATTTAACTTTGCATCCAAATATTCGGAAAGTTCGTCAACAATTGTACCCCTCTGCATCATACCAAACAACAATTCACTTGGAGAATATTTCGTAGAACTATGTTTTGAATTGTTTAAACCGAACTCTACCTGAGGGAGCATCTGAACCCAATCAGCATGATCAAAGCATGATCGCAAAGCTTCCCCAACATCGCTTTAAGTGTCCTATTTACGCGTTCTACCTGGCCGTTTGCCTGTGGGGATCCCACAGCTACTTTCACATGTTCAACGTTATGATTTTTTAAGAAACTAGCAAACTCTAAACTCGTGAAACAAGTTCCCTGATCAGTAATGATGCGTCTTGGACGACTGTAGTACGAAAAATATTTCTCGAGACAAACAAGCACCTCCTTAGAACTGGTAGAATTTACAGCATATAACTTATTAAATTTTGTGAAAGCATCTGTCACTAACAATATGTGTTTTCTCTTTGAATTAACGGATGGTAGTGGTCCGAAATGGTCTAAATGTAGAGTATCAAACGGCTCAGGTTTCTTCTCTATACTGTACAGCGTTCGCTCGGACGCTCTAACAGGAGCTGCATACATGATGCAACGAATACAATTTCGAATAAAGTTATAGACCCTCTCCCTCATGCCAGGGAACCAGTAATATTTACGAAGACCCTCCAAAGTCTTGTCTACCGCCAAATGTCCTAACTTCTCATTGATCAATCTTATCACGTTTTCTTCCATTTCTCTGGCCACGAATAGTAAATTTCTACCATTTTCATCGACTCTAAATACATGACCATCTTTCATCTCGAAACCTGGAACCGGCCCTTCCTCTAACTTGTCACGTATCTTGACAATGCGTTCGTCTCGACTCTGTGTAAGTTGAATTCGGAAGCACACATCGTTATCATCGGTTACGTGTATAGTGCGACATAAAACTCTCTGAACTGCATCAGCATTAAAAGATTGGGATTCGAAAACGGCTGCAAGATTCTGTACATTGGTATGCTCGGGTTTTGAGCTTGGACATTCCTCCAATTTGGAGTGTAATCGGCTTGAGGCATCTACATGTCCCATTGAAACACCGTGGCGATGCTGCAAGGTGTAGTCATATGACTGCAATTCAAGGGCCTATCTAGCAATCCTAGTATTAATTCGTTCACGTTCCAAAGTCAACTTGAGTGAATTACAGTCTGTCACAATTTTAAACTTTATTCCTTCTGAATAAACCCTATAGCGCCTTAGAGCATACACTATGGCAAAAGATTCCAACTCAAAACTGTGATAGCGTTGTTCGGCTGGAGAAGCCATCTTCGAAAAATATGATACCGGGTGAAAGCTTCCGTCGCTCTGTCGCTGCATAAGGGCAGCCCCGAAACCCAAAGAACTGGCATCACAGTGTAACTCCGTCTCTCTTAATGGATCATATATTGCCAAAACCGGACTTTTTATCAATCTACTTTTCAATACGTTGAAAGCATCTTCATGAACAGTGGTCATCAAAAAAACTACTTCTTGGCGAGTTAACTCTGTTAGAGGTTTTGTCAATCTACTATGCCCTTCAATGAACTTTCTAAAATAACTTAACATACCTAAAACAGTACGTAATTCTTTCAAATTCCGAGGCACTTGTAACTTCTTAATGTCCTTAATATGGTCATCATTTGGAAGTATACCTTCTGAAGTAATCGAATAGCCGAGATATTCAATTCGTTCATAAGCGAACCTGCATTTACAAAGTCGTAACATCAAACCCCTTTCAGCCATACGACGCAAGACCCTTTTCAATAATGCTACATGTTCATCGAGTGTTACCGTGGCTAAAACGATATAGTCAATGTATACTGAAATCTGTCCAGACGAAATAAAGTCAGCAAAAATCTCACATATGTATGTATGTATGTAACGCTGGAAAACAGCAGGGGCATTTTTTAAACCAAACGGCATACGAGTATATTCATATTGTCCATGGGGTACGACGAATGAAGTATATTGGATTGAATCCTGTGCCATTGCTACGTGGAAAAATCCGTTCTTCAAGTCTGGGGTGGAGAAATATTTTTTTCCCCCCAAATAGCCTAAACAATCTTCTATTAGCGGCAGTGGATAATTATCTCGAGCAGTAATCTTGTTTAAGTTTCTCGACACACAAACGAATTTCTCCCGACTTTTTCTTTACTAAAACTATGGCAGACGCATACGGAGACTGACTTGGCCTAATAACTTTTTGTTTCAACAAATTATCTAATATATTCTGTACCTCTTCTTTCTCAAAATACGAAAGGCGTCTAGGCGTTGTATGGAAAGGCACCTGATTTGTGAGTCGAATATGCATTTCTGAATTATGCGGTTTTACCTCTAAATCAACAGGACACAAGTATTGTTCATAAATAATGTGCTTAATCATTTGTATACTATCTTTTCTTAATGACTTATTTATGTCTAAATGCACTATGCACCTCCCCCTCATCTTCCTCGCGTAATTGAATCGTGCACACGTCAGGAGAAACCAAATCAATAAAATTTTCATCGCAAAATTGAGCTCTGTCAAACAACTCGCCCTTCCGTCTATTTGATACACCCGAATCTTCAGTTTTCTTAATATTATTTGTATGATTGAGAACAGCTGATGAAATCTTGTCTTCTTTGGCAATACAAAAATACGAGTCACTATTTATAAATTTGAATTCGTCCATATCAATAGTTTTATTTTTAACTTTTCTATTCCTAAAACATAAGACAATATTACATTTACTTAAAAAGTCTCTTCCTAAAACAAGTGGCATATTCATTTCCTCATTAGGGAGGATTATTAATTTATGTTGAAGGCATATATTCTTGAATTTTATATGACAATTGATACGGCCGAATGATGAAAGTTTCTTGTTTCCCAAACCTCGGAACGATGTTATATGTTTCCCATTGGCCGCGTTCACAAAGTTATCTGAAGCAATCCAGATTGGTTTGTGTTGTTGTAATCTCAGCCGATTGTAATCACAGCCGATTATAAAACATCTGTTCTCAAAATAAAAATCTCAACCGATCTAAAAAATTCTCGTATATTCAGCTATCTGAAGAGAAATGTCAAAAACAGCTGACTTGAATTCCAATCAAAATGCATATTTCAGTACAAATAGGTTCAACTCTTTACAAAATTGAGGATTCCGAATTGGTATGCCAAAAAATAAAATCCGGTAATAAGAATTTAATTTAATGGTTTACTATGTACAACATATTATGTAGATGCAGCTTTTGCACGATCCTACTGCATAAACATTAACCAGCCAGTCAAAGTTCTAGAAACAGAAATGACCCCGGAGCCCTCTTGTAATGAGGAGGGAATTACATCCCAAGCTTATGGCCAAGGTAATAGATACATTCATGGCTAGTATTCACCGCAATTTGCAATTTAATTTTCTAATTTAATAAATAGATTTCTCAATGGAAGAAGATTCGATTGAAGACGGTATTATGGAAGAAGATGTAAGCGAGCCAATACCCGGAAGGCCTGTACAAACTCCAGGTAATACGAATGGACACAGAAGAATGTACCTACATATATATAAATATACTGCGCTCATCTAAAGGGAAGCAGCACTGATTGTGATTCTATTTTTTTTCATTTATTTTACTTACAGATCATCGGTGGGACCATAAAAATATCCTCCTTTTTATAAATGAATGTAGGAAATTCAAAGAGGATTTACGGAATCCTAAAGTTCGTCGCAAAAGTATTTTTGAAAAAATTCGGATTGCAATGGCAGAAAAGGGGGTATTTTTCAAAACAATCTCACTCGAAACAAAACTAAAAAACTTAAAACAACGGTACCACTTGATTCTGGAAAACAACAAAAAAAACTGCAACAGGACGAGGGCGTATGCCGTGGCCTTATTTCAAGCTGGTAGGTGAAGTCTTTGAAGGGGAGGTAAGAGTGAAGGATGCCCCCACTGTGAGTTCTCTCAATCCTCCTCCAGTGGCGAATACTACTTCCTCTACTTCTTTGCCTACAACATCGAGAGATTCTTTACAATCAGAAGCACCACGACAAAAAAAAGCTACTGCATTTAAAGAAAAATTACTTAGTATTGAGGAGAGAAAATTGGCAATTGCTGAAGAAATGTTAAAAGAAATTAGAGAACTAAGGGAGATGAAGCAAAATGCTATAAACAAGGCAAAAGTACAAAGTAAGTGCCTGTATAATACGGTTCTCTGATTGTTACTAAATATTTTTATTATTTCAGCAAACTCAGAAACCTGAAGGTGTTAACGCTGCAACGTTTACGACGCAGTTTACGCTGTTGTATGAATATCGGTAATATATATTTTTGTTCCTATTAAGATAAGTATTTTTAGAAGAGTTTGTGTTCCTTTTAGTATATGTAAGTTTTTCTTAAGTTATTTATGTACCTATAAGGATTTGTGAATGAAGTTTTTCCCAATTTGTGCCTTATACTTAATTTTCATTTGTCTTTTTATGAAAAAATAAAAACAAAACAGAATACCGAACTTTTATTCCCATATTTATTGTTAG
The DNA here is from genome assembly GCA_958431115.1 of Syrphus vitripennis. Lineage (NCBI taxonomy): Eukaryota > Metazoa > Arthropoda > Insecta > Diptera > Syrphidae > Syrphus > Syrphus vitripennis. The sequence goes on along the minus strand of OY288108.1, from coordinate 72,966,216 downwards.
CTATATTTATGTATGTACATAATAATGTACATTTTAAAAAAGAGATAGTAAGAAGTTTCTTTTTTGAGACTGGATGATTCTTTGTTCAGGAACGTTTATTATAGGGTCGCTTACTTCTTTATAGTCCAGTTCTACGTCGACATTTACAAAATCCTCATGTCTGCGGATTTGAATGTGGTTATGTAGGATGCAACAAGCAGTGACTATTTTATTTGCCATCATGGGCTCTGCTACATCCAAATATTTTAACCGTCGGAATCGTCCCTTCAATAGCCCAAATGCTCGTTCTATTGTCACCCTGGCACTACTAAGACGGGTAATTTCGTTTCCGATTCGTTATTTAATTAAAAAAAAATATATATTTTTGTGATCATAAGATCACAGTCAACAACAATAAAACACTTTTCGTATTTTAAATTAATATTCTTTATTAAATTATTAAGCTTCAGATCCCTTACCACTGGTGGGGGGAAATCTTCAGCTACACGTTGAATGACTAAACTATGAACTGACTGATCACGATCGATGAAACCCTTTTTATACTTTTAAAATGTTTATTAAGCAAATCTATCTTCAACTGAAGATCGTCTGCTTTTTCTTTGTCCTATAAAATTGCTGACACAAGAATTCTATTGGAATTATGAAAGATGCTTTGGGCACACAAGTCACTGAAGGCAAAATGTGCTGATATGCAGTATTACATTTTGTTTATAGGAAGATACTTTGTATCTTTCTTCATTAGCATAGGGAGTTTAATATTATTACAAAGTTATATCATCCGCTATGAGATGAATCATTGTGTGAGCATTACATTTTGTTTATAGGAAGATACTTTGTATCTTTCTTCATTAGCATAGGGTGTTTAATATTATTACAAAGTTATGTGAGGATGTTCTGATAATGTAACCCCTCCCCCCTTAAGTTTGATGCTCTCCTGAGTATCTATAATTCTATTTTCAATTTTAAATTTTTGGGTTTCTCGACGTTTAAAATATAATAGTAAAATTACAATTATAATAATTATGATTGTGATACTTGTATATGATATAACATGTTTTACATTATTTTGGTATCTTATTGCTCGCAATTCTTTTAAATTTTCAATTTGATTTATATGTATATCTTCTAATGATACATTAAATTTTGTAAAGTTTAATGTGTTATATAATGGAATTATAATATTTTGTTTAAAAGTTTCTTTTAGATTTATATATATGGTTGTATTTATTTTAATGTTACAATCTTTAAAATGTATAAGGTTATTTTTAGTAATTTTATATTTAATATTATTACAATATTCATTTAAACTTGTTTCCAGTAAGTTTTTTGTTAAAATTTTATATAATATTAATTTAATTTAATTATTATAATATTAATTCTTGATCTTTATTTGATCTTATCTTACAATTTTCATATTTTGTTTTATATAGGTTTTGGATACATATTGGACTCTTCTTTAAATGTTTTACATATTTTATTTCATTATTTTCATATAATGTTTCGTTACAAATTATATAGTTATATTTTGATATTTCGACTTCAAGTCCTTGAATGTTTGGTACAGGTAGAATCATTATGTTTTCACATTTATGTGTAAATACTGGTATTTTTAAAGCAAAAACTAATTGGTTATTTCTAGTTAATAGGCTACTCTCAATATATTTCAATTTATTACTGGTTATGTTAAAGCGTTTATTTTCTTCTTTAGTTAAAATATTTCTCCCTAGAATTCCTAATCTTGAAAAGACTACATTGTCTTGTAATTTTTCTATTTCGTTGTTTAACAACATTATATCTGTATTGATCTGTAATGATAATATGCTTTTGGCTAGATTTTCTTGTTTTATTTCTGTGGAATTAATAAAGTTTCTTAGTATATACTGGTGTTTGTTTATACGGTCTGCCATTGTTTCTAATTCTGTTTGAAAATGTGTATTTATACCTATTTGTTTATTTAATTCTGTTATAGCATTTATATTGTTTTCTTCTATTATTTTTAAATGATTCTCAATTTCTAATCTTTCGTCATTATCCATCACTCCAAAAAGAAAATGAAGTGCATTCCCTCCTATGTTTATTAATCCTCTCCTTTGTCTTGAATAAGGAAGTATACTATGTAATTTGGATTTAGAATCTTCTAAAGCTTCTGTCATTAATCTTTTTAATCTTAAGTCTTGAAAATTGGTATAGCTTGTTTCTATAGAAAATTCAATTTGTTTAATAATTTCATTGTAGGTTTCTAAATTAATTAAATGAAGTATTTTATCATATTTTTCAATTAATTCAATGGGTTCTTGTTTTATAATTATAAATCCTGCTTGATTATGAATTTCTTGTAATAAGAATTCTGATTTCACTATGGTAAAAGTGAACAATATAATTATATTTATGGTTTTCTTCATATTGGCTGTAAAGAAATTAAATTATTTTTATCACTGCTTTGATATTTATATTTTCTTTTGAAATGAGTTTTATGTAACTTTTTATTATTTGCATAATATTTATTATCAATCTTTTCTACCTGGGTTTTCTTATATTTTGCAGCTATCTTCTTTGCTGTTCTTACTACGTCAGCTTTAACGTATATGTCTTTATTTAAATCTGGTTCAATAAAATCTGTTTTATTTTGATTTCTTTTATTAATATTATTTTCTTTAACTTTTTGGATCCTTTTTCCTATCTCTTCTAATTCTTCTATTTTTATTTTATTTTGAATAAAATCTATAGGTTTCCTTAATATTGTTGAATGGATCGTACAATTATATATACTAACTGCTTTTATTACTTTTTCTCTTAGGTTTAATATGCTCTTTTTCTCGTCTTGTGCATTGTAAATTCTTATATGTTCATTAAGTGTACCATGCACTCTTTCTACATCTGAATTTCCTGTCTTATGATTTGGGGTTATGAGTTTTATTTTAATTCCCTCTTCATTGCAATATTCTTTAAATGCTAGGCTATTAAATTCATTATCGCATACTATTTCTAGGGGTTTGCCTAATATAGAATTTCTAAGCTTAAGTTGTTCAATAATTTTATGACTGTTTCTACTAGCTATTGGAAAAGCTGTCAAATGCTTAGTAAATTTGTCTATAATTGTTAAAAAGTAAATATCTTTACTTGGAATATAAATGTCCATGTGTATTAGCTCGTTTGGCTTGAGTGCAGTTTTGCTTATTTCAAATTTTATTTTTTTCGGACTTCTATCATGTTTTGCTGTTTGACATACAGTACAGTTGTTAATGTATCTTCTTATTAATTCTCTTAATTTTGGAAAATAATATTCATTTTTAATTTCAAGATATGTTTCTTGTATTCCTCTGTGATTAAATTGTTCATGAATCCTTTGAATGAGATTCAACGCATCGTTTGTATTACTTAAATCTTTTAAAAGAGTAATGCATCTCTGTAATTTTAGCTTACTTTGATTGCTGTAAAGCTCAACATATTTTTCCTGAATTTTGCAAAATAAAGTATCACTTGGACAATATACTGCCACCTTTCCGTGATTGGGCAAAAATTCCTTTAATGCTACAGTAAAATATTCGCCTGCATCTTTTGATTTAATAGTGAGTCTTCTTATACCTTTATATATATATTTTATATTTTTACCTTCATCCTCTGACTCTATAACTTCTATTTGATGCTTAAACATATTTGTAGGTAATTCCGAAATTCCTATGTGATCATTTGTTTCTTCTATTCCACTATGAATTGTGGCTAATGATGTATCTTCATTTCCATTGACTGCGTTTACTTCGAGTCTACTAAGATAATCTGCTACGCGATTTTCTTTTCCTTTTAAATATTCGATATCAAAATCATATTCATTTAAACTAATTTTCCATCTTTGGAGTTTTGAGTTTGGTTCTTTAAGGTTACTTAACCAAATTAGAGGTCTATGATCAGTTTGTATTTTAAATTTGCGACCGTAAAGATATGGTCTGAAATATTTTGTTGACCAAACAATACTTAATAACTCTTTTTCAATAGTGCTATATCTGCGTTCATGTTCATTGAGGGTGCGAGATGCATAGCATAATGGGTGATTTGATTGTGAAAGAACTGATCCGATTGCATAATTTGATGCATCAGTTGTTAACACGAATTCCTTTGTATAATCAGGATATTTTAAAACAGGGTCATTAGATATGAGTAATTTAAGTTCTTCAAAAGCTGTTATATATTCTGGGTCTTTAATATTTATCTTTGCTCCTTTCTTGAGATATTTGGTCATAGGTACTGCTACCTTTGAATAATCTTTAATAAATTTCCTGTAATAACCCGTTAGACCTAGAAAAGATTTTATTTGTTTTGTTGTACGAGGAATAGGAATCTTTTCAATTGCTTTTATTTTTTCTGGATTTGGCTTTATTCCGTTTGTAGTAATTACATGCCCTAAATATTCTGTTTCTTTGCTAAAAAATTTACATTTATCTATTTGTATTTTTAAATTGTGCTGGTTAAGTTTTGTAAATACTTTATTAATTGAGCAAATATGTTCTTCTAAAGATGTACTAAATATGAGAATGTCATCTAAATAGACCACACATATTTTTCCTACAAGTCCTTCTAATACGTGATTAATCATTCGCTGAAACGTAGCAGGGGCATTTTTTAGTCCAAATGGCATCCGATTAAATTCGTAATGACCGTTTGCTGTTGAGAAAGCTGTTTTATGTCTGTCTTTAGGATTCACCAATATCTGATGGAAACCTTTTGCCAAGTCAAGAGTAGTAAAATATTGGGCTCTTCCCAATTTACTAAAAATGTCTTCAATGTTTGGAATAGGAAACTTGTCTTCCACGGTTACTTCGTTAAGTTTTCTATAATCTATAACAATTCGCCATTTTTTAAGTCCTGAATTGTCTATCTTTTTGGGTACAACCCAGATAGGAGCATTATATGGACTATTGCTTTCTTTTATTATGCCTTGTTCTAACATTTCTATTATTTGTTTATCGACTTCTTTTATATGTACTTCTGGATATCTATATAGTCGAGAATATATTGGTTTATCATTTTTAGTTTCAATTTTATGTGTTACTTCTTTTACGTTAGTTAAAATATCTCCTTCTCTATAGAATAATTGTTTATTATTTTTTAATATTTGATTCAGAGCTTTCTTTTCTTCTTTGTTCATATAAGGTTCAGTTAATTTGTCAGTTAAATCTTGTAAGGCTAGATCAATACCACATAAATTTATTTGTGTATTTGATAATTCTTGAATGTACCTATCTAAAGGATATTTCTTGGGTTTTGTTAGTAATGGGATAAAAGTATTTTTTATCTTCAAGGTATGAGTATAATATGATATTTCAGCTTCTAATGGTATAAGGATATTATTTCCTAAAATTCCATCAAATGAATTATTGGTAATTGGAGTAATTAAGAATTCCATGGTTGGTTCTTTTTTATTAAATTCGACTGGTAGTGGTAAAATAATTTTAGAATTTATTTGATTTTCATTATATAATGCTTTAATTGTAACAGGTTTGTTTAATCTACTTTCATAATGTCTTGGAAATATATTTTCTTTTAAAATAGACGTAGCTGCTCCTGTGTCTACTAAAAATCTAAGTTTTTTATTAAGAATATGAACGTCTATGCAGGGTAATGGTCTGTTGAGGCAATTGTTTGAAAATTTGCCGTATTTTGAGAAAGGTTATCTACTTCCATTGGTTCTGGATCATTTTTTTTATTTTGTGTATTAAATGGGTTACGATTATTATAAGAAAAATTTCCACTTCTATTTGGCTGCCTATAATTTTGTTCATTTTGGTTCCTATAATTGTAATTATTGTTTTTGTAAAAGTTCTGACCTTTGTTATTGAAATTCCTATAGTTATTTGAATTTCCTGATTCATTTTTATAATTTCTATCATTTCTTTGATTTGTGTTATATTTTTTATAATTTTTGTCGTTCAAATTATTATTGTTATTTCCAGTTCTATAACTTCGAATATTTCTATCATTATTGGTATTATTCTCTTCATTTGTCCAATGACAAGATTCTAATTTATAAAAAGCTTCACTTAGAGTTTTTATTCTATGATTAATTATAATCGAACTAGCATTTGGTGGAATTTTTTCACAAAATTTTGCTAATAATGACGCTTCATTATTGCTAGAATTATATTCTATTGGTTTATCTTCCGATAGATAATATTTATTATTTAATCTGCAGAGAATGTCTGCATACGAATTATATAACTGAGTTATATTTTTAGTATAAACTTTGTCAGCTAGTTCCTTTAATTTTAAAAAGGACTCTTTCTCACCAAAATTCCTAACTAATAAATTTTTTATTTCCTGCCAGTTATTTGGATCACCACCCCGTAATACTACTTCTAGTGCACTATCCGTGATTTTAGATTTAATCTCGTTTACTATGAATTCCTTTGCTGCTTCATTGTATAAACTCACTGCACTTAATATGAAATCTACTTTTTTAATAAACACAATTATATTGCATGTTTTACCATTAAAATTTGGTAGATTCTTTACTAATTCTAAAGGATCAATATTTATGGTTGCCATTATTACCTTATTTTCTATATTTTCTGGTTGCTCAGGATTTCCTTCTAATTGTTGGGTTGTTGCTGGATCTGTTGATTTTATAGTTCCTTCTTCCTTATTATATTTTAACACGGCTGGTATCTTATATGGTGTGACTTTCTTCATTTATTGAACACGTTGGGGCTTTCGACTTGGATAGTTCTGCCACGTATAGTTGTTCTTCCTTCTTTAAATTATTATTATTTTTTGTGTTTTTTCACTTTTTAAAGTTACGTCGTATATTTTTTATTTTAAGTAGCACTTTTAACTTTTTATTCGTTGTTAATTTTATTTTGTTGAAGTTGTTTTCTTCTCAACATTTGTTGAATTGATTTAAAATGTTCCTGGAAATCAGCTGTTGCTTCGTCGTCTATCCAACTTTGTGAGTTTACTTCTCTATGTGGTTCCTTTACTTGCGGGGCCTCTGCTCCTTTTTGAAGAATTATTTTTTCTGGTTGCATTGAGTAGCAATTTTTGTTAATTTTAATTTAACACTGTGAGTTCACTTTCTGTATGCTTCCTTTTGAAGATTTCCTTCTGGTTGCATTAAATGTTCAATTTAATTGTTTTATCAATCAAGCATTCTCTCTACGAGACTTTGTAAAATTGTCCTTTCGGATCTTGATTTACGATGCTTTTCATTGAATTGTATATATATTTTTTTTTTTTTTATTTTTTTTATTGTCCTATAATATGTACCGTTTTGTAATTTCAATTTACCGGTATTAACTATTTTATTTAGTTTTTAGGACGATCCCGAATTAAACTTTAAATAAAGTAAGATTCAATATTTGATCTTTCGATTCGTTATTTAATTAAAAAAAATATATATTTTTGTGATCATAAGATCACAGTCAACAACAATAAAACACTTTTCGTATTTTAAATTAATATTCTTTATTAAATTATTAAGCTTCAGATCCCTTACCACTGGTGGGGGGAAATCTTCAGCTACACGTTGAATGACTAAACTATGAACTGGCTGATCACGATCGATGAAACCCTTTTTATACTTTTAAAATGTTTATTAAGCAAATCTATCTTCAACTGAAGATCGTCTGCTTTTTCTTTGTCCTATAAAATTGCTGACACAAGAATTCTATTGGAATTATGAAAGATGCTTTGGGCACACAAGTCACTGAAGGCAAAATGTGCTGATATGCAGTATTACATTTTGTTTATAGGAAGATACTTTGTATCTTTCTTCATTAGCATAGGGAGTTTAATATTATTACAAAGTTATATCATCCGCTATGAGATGAATCATTGTGTGAGCATTACATTTTGTTTATAGGAAGATACTTTGTATCTTTCTTCATTAGCATAGGGTGTTTAATATTATTACAAAGTTATGTGAGGATGTTCTGATAATGTAACCGGGTGTTGAAATTTATTTGCCTTTCGGTCAAATGACCTTTGTCGCGAAACGGAGTGATAAGGGTCTGGCTCTCTTGTTTGCTCAGTGTCCAGAGAGTAAATAAGAGCTTTAACTTCAGGCCCACAATTTTTTTTTTGTTTCCAACCTTTTCCATAAGATCCTTTGAAAAATATAAGTTTCAAGTGAATGTGTATTGAAGCTTTGAATAAATAAACTTACCGAAAAACTACTTCGACTCATTCGAAAATGGTCTCGAAAATCTTCCAGCGTATACCCCGGAATCGTTATTTCGAAAAAATTTTCATTTCTGGACGGAGTTTCACCGTTTAAGAGCTCAAGGAGTACAGAACTTGATAGTAGGTCATTCACCACAAACAATTGGATTCTGCCTATGAGTATAAAAAATTGCTGATCAAACGAATGCACAACGTTAAAAATTCTGTTAAACGTACCTAATAGCTCATCTTCCTGGTCGTCCTCAATTGTATTTGTGTTATTGTCCATTTTGTAACTTTTTAATCTGATTTAGACAAATTAACTTAAAACAAGTTCGTCTGTTGATAGGAAAATAAATTTAATTTTTTTTCTGCCAGCTGTTTTGTGACAGCTAAGTAAACCTTTCCGGTTTTAGTCGTTCACAAACATATACGGATACTCGAGTATTTGAGATAGCATATCTCAGCGCAATGTGAACGCGGCCATTAAGAACACTTCTATCGACTATTGACTGTCGAACAAAACTAACCGGACTACCGGTATCAAACAAAAAGAAAAAACTCGTAAATTTGCAACGCCGCCGCCGCCGGGAAGAATCGAAATTAAAAGCAACACTTACATAATTTACAGCATCAAGGAAATCCATATCACTAGCAGCAGTAATCTCTTCCTTAGCAGCATCGTTATCTTCAACAGCAGCAACCAGACTGCGATATAACAATTTCTTCGGAGGGTTCGGGCAGTGCCGGTGGTCGTGGCCCATCTTCCAACATTTGAAACATGAGCCTGGAGCCCGTGTATCATACGGGCATTTGGATTGGTAATGGCCCAGTTTACTGCAATTAAAGCAGCGAGGCTGCTCGACATCTGAAGTCTTCTTTGGTGGACTGGCCTTAACAACATTGCTTGAAGGCCCCGCCTGGGATCGGGAACGTCTTACAGCATTTTCTTTAATATGATCCATTATGCGGTCTCGATGCATCCCAACTGCAATCTTTAATTGGTCGATGGTAGCGGTTCCACTCAAAAGCAAAGTGGCATCTTCGGGCGGCAGGCACATGCCATCTACAATTATACCGACGACTTCATGTTCTCTTAGTTGGCTATGTCTGGCCAGACCATTCATGATGAGAATATAATGACATATATCCTCGGAGCTTCTGTTCCACAAGCGCTTACGTAATCGATTTATTACTTCGATATAGCTGAACACTTGGTCAAACTCTTTGACCAAAACTGCTTTCAGTCCCTTATAATAGCGCACTTCACTTTGACTAGCACAAACGGCAGCAGCACCAGCTAACAGTTTCGTAGGCAGACATATTTGAACGCGTCGTCACATCGATACGTTTCACAAACCTGCTCCAGGTCGTTTAAGATATGTTTGACATCGTATCCTGACATGCGGTCGCCGCTAAACTTTGGAACGACACGGATGATGTCGATACGAACTCGGTTTACCGGCTCGGGCATCAGTTGTCCTAACTGACGTGTGAGCGTAAGAAGCTCCTTTTTCTTCTTGAGAATGTTTATCTGCTGCTCCAGAGCAGTCAGTTCGTTAACAGCAGCATTCTTTTCTTCGCATAGCACATGTATAGGAGTTGTGAAGCATCGGGAGTCGTAGAAGCAGTGTGGAAAGCAGTTTTAGCAGCAGAGTAGGCAACAGTGTGGGCAGCAGTGTGGACAGCAGTGGGGGCAGCATTTTGAGTCGCAGTGTGGGCAGCAGTATGAACAGCCGGCGCAGCGGTGGCTAAAAGTTCGTCATAATCAGCAGACGGATGAGCAGCAGCGGCATTAGTAGCATCGGTGGCAGCATGTTTGGCAGAGGCCGCGGGAGCGACAATTTTGGCAGCGAAGGCAGCATGGTTTTCATCGGCAGCGGGAACAGCAGTTGTGGCAGCAGGAGCAGCATGCTCTACTTCGTTGACAATGGGAGTTTCAACCGATGATTCGTTGTCTTCTTGTTGTTTCTCCAGCATTGCTTCCTCCGTTCCAGCATCGATTTGTGCGTCCTTTAATAAAGAACGCAATTGCGCAATTGTTGCGGAATGTGGGAAATCGATGCCCCTTTCTTGTAAAAGGTTCATAAGTTCTGTTTTGCTTGCTGAGAGATATGAACTTTAATTTAATAGAAACACGACTTGTTCTCTTTCTCTACTAATCGGAAGTGAGTGTTCGTCATCTTTTATTTTATTTTCTTGTCATACAAGTTTCTAATTCTGACCAGCAGATGGCGGTCGCTCTACTTAATAATTCTTAAAATCTATTTACATTGTGACCAGCAGATGGCGGTCGCTCTACTAAATGTTTCTTAAGGTCTATTTACATTTACCACGTTTACAAGCAGAATTGAGAGCTCGAGTTGGATTAAGGTCGAATTTTCGACCCAGGTTTTTCGTCATTTGAGTTGAGTACTCCAGTTAGAGTTTGGTTGAAAATATGTAGAGATGATAGCTGCTGGTGTCTCACTCACACAAACGTCAGACATTTTGCCAATGCCATGCCAACTCCTCAACTCAGGTTTCTTAAAACAAATTACGACCCGACTCCGCTCCTAAAGCGGAGTCGAGTCGGTTGAAGCTCATTTCAACTCAACACAGGTATACAAAGGGGCGAAGCGAGCTTGAAGCTCGCTTCAATACCTCTTGTAAACATGGTAATTATTTACATGATTTAAACCTTACAAATTATAATGGTTTAAACGAAGATATTTCAAACCCTATTTCTGTGCTTCGTTGTGTCCCACAGGAATCTTTACTGGGAGTATTGCTGTTTTTAATTTACATAAACGATAATGGAGAATGCGGTCCGTTTTTCAAAAATTGTGTTGTTTGCTGATGATGCACTATTATTTATATCTGGTAGTAATATTGATGAGTGTATTGATAAAATTAATTCAGATTTACAAAACTTGCAAGAATGGTTTGGGAGTAACATGTTAAAAATAAATGTAAATAAAACTAAAGCAATGATTTTAAATGGTTGTACCAATAGAAACATTAATGTTAACAATCAGATTATTGAAACGGTAAGCGAATTAAAATATTTGGGTGTTGTAATTGACGAAAATTTAAACCTTGAAGATCATGTTAACTATATTTGTAAAAAGATATCTAAAAAAATTTAGTTTTTGATTAGAATAAGAAATAAAATGTCAACAAAGACACCAATTAATGTATATAATACTATGATAAAGCCTCACTTTGAATATTGTTCAACACTTTTGTTTATGTGTAACAATCAAATAATGAATAGAATGCAAAAACTTCAGAATAGAGCTATGAGAATTATCTTAAATTGTAATGAATTGACCCAATAAGAGAAATGTTATTAAAGTTTCCTGGATGAGTGTGAACCAAAGAATTATGTATACCTAATACCATAGTATTTGTATTTAAAATTAAATTTAATATACTGCCAAATTATTTAAATGAATATATGATTTATGTTAAAGAAGCACAACCTTTTGCCTTGCGCAACGCTGGTGATTTTCGCTTGCCAAGGTACAGAAATTCAAAAATCAAAAATATGATTCTTCATAGAGGATTAGATGTTTATAATAATTTACCTAATGAATTGAAAATTGAAAATAATTTAAAAAAAATTCAAAAAACTTTTAATTGTTTACTTCAAGAATAGATTTATTTAAAATACATATATAGAAAGTGAAAAATTAATGTAAGGAAATTTTTAAATGGCAAAATATTGCCAAATAAACGAAATTATAAAAAAAAGCTCCGAGGGCACGAACATCTATACCCTTCTCTAAGAAAATACTTAATACTTAAATTATATATAATACTTAAAATATACATATATTTAAATAAAGCAGTGTGGTTAGGCCGATTACATATATATTACAATAGTTAGTCATTCTATTAAAAAGTATACTAAGAGTAGAAAATAATAAAGAGCTTTTAATAAAATCTCTGCACCCTGGAGATGACAAAAAAAAATCAACACAAACAAGCAAAAAAATCAAGAAAGTGACATGTTCATGAAAGAAAAAAACTGTTTATCACCCTTATTGCGAAGATCAACTATCAACCAATTGACGGTTGATAGAATTGATCAATTCATTTAAAAATCGGTATTGTGAAAATTAATTAATAAAATATTGTGCTATTGTGAATGTCTTCAAAATATTTCTATTATTGTGAATGGCAATGTGCGTCCGACAGATATTTGTTGTTTTTTTTTTTTGAGGACCGTCAAAAGAAAATCATTTATCAGAGGATTAAAATACCAAAATTGTTGACAAAATAAATATCTTACAAAATAAATATCTTTTAAAATACAAAATGACTTCAACTGAACTATTTTTTGATGACGATGAGGAGTTTGATGATACTACTATCGTTGAAATGGCAAGAATGCGAAGAAGCTTAAGAGCTGCATACAATCCTTTGGAATTGGAAACCCAAATGTATCACCTTTCAGATAAAAATTAATTAATCTATACGTGCTCTACTCGGTTTCTAGTTTATTACAAAACTTTCGGCTGTTGAAGGATGCATTTTTGGATCTTTTTCAAGAAATTGAGGACAAATTAAAGCCATGCGAAGGCATTCGAGCTGTGCCAAACATTTTGAAATTAGCAACAGTGCTAAGTTTCTGTGCACATGGGAACTACCAATTGAGTTTGGTAAATGATTTTATGTCGTTTTTAATTGGCAATCCGGAATTGGTTTTAGATTCGGAATCCCAATTGAACAGTTTTTTTCGATTCTAAAAAATTTGAAGTTTGGTGTGACTGTATTAGTATTCCAACAATCACTTCACAGTTCGCACAATTTGTAAATTTAAAAAAATATGTCATTTATCAAGTGTGACATTTAAATCTTTGAATGTGTGAGTGATTCTGTTTTTGCTTCTGATTTCAAATCCAGAAGAAAAATTCTCTTTTTTTTTAGAATCAGAACTGTCACTTTTGACCAATTGAACGCATTCAGAATGCTTTTTTCTGCTTCCAGATTGCTAATTGAAAACGACATTAATATTGGTATTGCACAAACAACTGCTTGTCCTAAAAAAAGTCCTTGAAGTAATCGAAAACTATGTGTGTCCAAAATGGATAAAGTTTGAATACACTCAGGAGGATGAACGGAAAGCAAAAATATATTTTTTTGAGAAAAGTCGAATTCCTAATGTAGCTTGGAGGGTACTCACATTAAGATAATAAGTCCAGATAATAACCTTAACGCTTTATTAGTTAATATTTTTGAAATATTATATATGTAGGTATTTTGATTTTAAAAACAGTTTTAATTGCAATTCAAAGGTGTGTGATCATTTAATGTGTATTAAATATATTGATGCTAAACATCCTGGAGCGCCGCATGACTTAAACATATGGAACATATCCACGTTAAAAGCAAAAATAGCAGATGATTATCGTAATGGACGCAATGATTTTCGGCTTCTTGGTATGTACTCAGCTTATTATATTGTCAACTGAGAATTACAAGGCCGTATCTGAAAAACTATATGAATTTGAGAAAGATTATTTATTTACTCATATGAAACTCCTTTGTTTTAAATAGATTAATTTCAAGCTCAAAGTTTTGATCAATTTAAAATCAAAAAATAATCAAAAATAAACAAATTAACTGTTATGTATGTATCTTGATGTATTAATAAATGTAATAAGTAAAGTTGTCAAGTAAAGTTCTTACTTATTATGTAAAAGAAACATTACTTATATTAAAATAATTACGGTATACGGTCATGCTATTGTTATGCATACATACTTTATTTTCTTATACCTAGATTTAAGACTAACTTGTTATAATGACCAAGAAATAAAAGAACTGTCGTGCGAACCGGTTGTCTTTCAATATATAATATTGGCGACGAGGCATACCTACGAAATCACGTGTGTAGTTTAAAAAGTTGTGAACAGTTGTCAAGCTGTATCAAATAAAATATAAAAGTTAAAATATTTTGTATAAAATATTAAAAATTAACAAATGCCAAAATGGCATTAATCGGATCTATAGAACAATTCGTAATCGGCGATGACTTCGACGAGTATTTAGAAAGAATAGATCAATTGTTTCAAATAAATGAAACCGAAGACAATCGTAAAGTAGCATTGTTCTTGACATTAATTGGCCCAGATGCGTATAAGCGAATTAAGTCAGTGCTTTTGACAGAGAAACCAACGTCAAAAGTGTAGTTAGTTTAGTTAGTTTTAATGACTTTTTATTAAACTGTATATTAACAAAAAAAAATACAATATTTTGTAATATTTTGTAAGCGTAAAGTCTTTAGGTTTGGCAATAAGCCGTCTACCAGATTGACATTTTTGTATTGTTTAACTTTTTTTTTTTAAATAAGATCAGTTAAATTATGAGGAATAATTAGTTATTGATATGTAAGAAAAAAATAAATTCTAGTATTGTTAATATTTTCAAAAATCTCTATCTCTGATTCGTTTTCTATAATTCCAAGCACTCGTAGAGTATTTATTTAGAATATTCCAGCCGCAGTCACCATTTAAAATTGCCATCAGTTCCTCCTTTTGTAGTGTATTCACTCCAAAATACATCATTCGAATTTCGTTTAAAATTGGGCATACCGCAATGAAATGATATACATCTTCCCTTTCTTCTCGATTGCAGAGATCACACATTATTGGGAGATCGGTACGGTGTGGCACGTAGTTAAGATTAATTAATTCACCTCTCAACATAAAAATAGTTCTTATCAGCTCGGTTTTGTTCCCATCCAGAAAGTACGTGTTTTCATCAAGATAATAATTGACCTTGCTATAATACATCCTGTGAAGTGAAGATGTAGCTTCATCAACATATTTTTTGTGTAAAAACGATCCTAATTTTTCTAAGATCTCCTCAAATTTTCGTTTTAAAGTAGTAGCTCCATCACTAGGGTAGAAACATATGGCACATCCACAGCGACTTGCCAGCTCTTGCCATTCTTCAACACAATGCGCTTTCCTTTCTAGAATATGCTTCAAGACAACTCTCGGCAGGCTTTGCTCTTCCATTCCCATTACTTTAACTATATAGGCAAAGTGTATCTTTAACGTTTCCAAGATAAGAGGTGGACATCCTGTCTCTAGATGGATCATATAGTTAGGTGTATTATTAGGTAACCTAAAGATCCTTTTTATACAGTAACGTTGGAACTTTTCCACTGATTCAGAGTTACCATATCCCCATACCTGTGCCGCATATAAAAGAATTGTCTTAGCAGTCGCGCCGATAATTTTTTGTTTTGCGCTATGCGTTATGAATTTACTTTGAATGCAAGTACTCCAGACTGAATTTATGGCACGTTTTGCTTCTGCTAATTTAATTTTGAGGTGTTTTTCCACGTTGAGATTAGCCGTTATTAGAAATCCGAGGTAATTGTACTCTCTCACAACTTCAATAGGGTCGGATTGATAAGTCCACGTTTCGTTTCTCGAGAATCTCCCCCCTCCGTTTCTAAATATAAGAATTTTCGTCTTTTCTAGGTTCACAGATAGATTCCAAGTTTTGCAGAACTTTTCGAGTTTGTTTATTTTCAGCTGCATGCTACCAACTGTATCGGAAAGAAAGACGATATCATCAGCATACATAAGTCCCGGTATTGTAACTCCATCGATTTCTACACCGCCTCCAATATCATCTGTTATGTCATTAATAAACAATATAAATAACAGCGTGCTCAAAATGCATCCTTGTTTCACACCCATTGTCGTTGGAAATTCTTCGGACAAACAATTTCCATCCCAAACCGCAGCTATATTATTTTCATACAGAGCCCTTATGACTCTTACTATTTTACTGCTTATTCCCATTCTATATAGCTTGTAAAAGAGTGCCTCACGTGGGATAGAGTCGAACGCTGCTTTGAAATCTACGAATAAGGCGTAAAGTTTTTTGTTTTTTCGCTTGTATATTTGAGCAATGTTTAACAAGGTAAAAATTTGATCTACCGTTGAATAATTTTCCCTGAAGCCTGCTTGGAATTCATGCAGAATGCTTTTATTTTTAATCCAGTCCGTAAGTCTTTTAAAAATTAGCGCTGTAAATAACTTCGAAGCTGTGTTAAGGAAAGATATCCCTCTATAATTTCCTGGGTTCAACAAATCTCCTTTTTTATGAAGTGGGTAGATGATTGATTTCTTGAAACTCTGGGGAAAATCTGCACTCTCGAAAAGTCGATTAAACTCATTTGTTAGGGCTTGAGCGAATTATACGGAACAATTTTTGAAAAACTCGAATGGAATTCCATCTTCTCCTGGGGCCTTATTGTTTTTTGCATTATTGATAACTTGAAGAATATCTGCAAGGACAAATGGTTGGTCAAGACCAACGTCAATTATTTGAGGTTCTGCGTATTGTATTTTGGCTGAAGTCTGTGGAGTATTCAAAAGAGCTCTGAAGTGTGTATATAAATGTTGTGCTTGAAGACCTGTTGCAATTCGGTTTTTTCTTCCATTTAAAAGTTTGACAGCTTTCCAAAAGTCGGATGAAGATCTGCTGCTATTTATCATACATATATTCTGTTGCACGTTCTCTAATTTTTTTACCTTGCAGATGTTTTTGAAATCTTTGACAGCTTTAGCGTACAGACTTTTAAAAATATTATTGTTAAATCTTCTTAGTAATTTAAGAAAGGCAAAAGACTTCATTCTTGCTTTCATGCAGTCCTTGTCGAACCACTTTTGCTTATTCTTCCCGGCTTTTCCTCTAAATTGCGGTGGAATTGGGACGGCTTTCTTAATTATGTCTGTAAGAAGATCGATACCCGGGGCAGCTTCTATTGTATGCACACGAAGAAGTTCGGAATTTAAATTATTTCGGTAAGTATTTGCCAATTTTTCATTCCAAAATAATTTCGGTATAAGATTTAGCTGGTTTGTATTTGACAAATTTCCATTAGCTGCCACTTCGAAATTAACCTCTAATGGCATATGATCAGAGAAAATTTGATCTCCAACTCGGAATTCCGAAATCAAATCATGCCAATCCCCAGCTACGAAACAGTAATCTATAACGGAACATGATGTTCCCCTAAGAAAAGTATATTCTCCACGTAAATCTCCATTACAACTTCCATTCAAAATCTTACAGTCGAAAGCATCCGTAAGTTCAAGAATTTTACTTCCCTTGCTATCAGATACTTCATCTTTGGATTGACGGTTGGTATTCAATATTGTGGTGTTTATTCCGGAAATTAAATTATTTTGAGAGAGTCCTATTCGTCCGTTGAAGTCACCAATAAGAACGAGATTTGTCGAATTCAAGTTAATTAAAAGATCACTCAGTGCGTCAAAGTCACGTTGCCAATAGTTGCAGTTAAGATAGATAGGTAATATGTAGTAGTTTTTCATATTAAATTCCAGTTCAATGACGTGAGAATTACCTATCAGCTTAAAATTCAATTTTATTCCTAGGTCCTTACGGTACGCCAAAAGCTCTCCACCAATTGCTCTTCCAAAAATATTTCTTTTAACAGCTGGTATCCATTTAAGTTCGTAATTCATAAAAAAGTTTTTAAATCTACTTTCTTCAATATCTATTAAATGAGTTTCATATAGTAAAAATATCTGAAATTCATTTAAATAATTGAAAAATTCAACAACAGGAAGTTTATTTTTTAGTCCAGCAACATTATAACTTAATATTTTAAAAATTATATTTTGTGTATTCGGGTAGACGGCTGCTACTCAACAATTTAGCCCATCAGAAGCACTATTAAAGCTTACAGCGGTTTTTTTGATTGGTTGACTGCCTCTCGCCATTCCTGTATTGGGAGCTGACTTTGACAGTTGTTCCAATTTATTTTCATTCATCAAATCATTTATAGTATTTTTTACACCTGTTGGCAAATTACCTAGGATTTCATTTAGAACTTGCATTCCATCTAATTTTCCACATTTTAAACCTTCAGAACTATCCCAGGTAAAAACTTTATCTAATACATGCAAGCGATCATCTCTCAAAACAATTTTTTTCCTTGGATATTCCTGTCGCAGTGGCTTAAACAATGTAAACAACTTGGATCTCCTTTGTCGGACATTGTATGGGAGATCTTTAGAAATAGAGATCCCTGTCGACTTCAGTTGTCCGGTGTTGCGCAGTACACTCGACGCTATGTGTTGAGATTTCATTTGGACTATTATGGTTGATGTGTTCGGATTTCTAGATGTTACTTTGAAGGCGCTGTCGATTTCGGTGTTGGAATTGAGGTTAAGTAACCCCGAACAAACGGATTTGGCTTTTTCAGTCATGTCGACGTTGTTCTCAAAAGGTAACCGGACAATTAGATTTTTTTCTGTGTTTTTTTGCATTAGTTTGTCGATTTGCATTTCCAGTTGTTTGTTTCTATCTTCTAGCTGTGCAACTTTAGCTGTAATTTGTTCGTGTTTGATTTTTAATGTTGTTATTTCCGTGAATAGACACTGAAAGTCATTTTTGGTTGGGAGTTCTTTGACAAGTTCGGCGTTGTTTTCCCGGAGAATTTCTTTCAGCTGGTCCTTATTAAAAACAAAATTATCGTTGGCCATAGTATGGTAGTACCTAGTGCCTCTTTTTTCAGTTTCGTATGCTTCGGGGGAGGTATCTTTCAATCCTCTTTTGCTCATTTATTGAGGTTAGGTTGTTGCGATATTATTTAAACGATTTTGTGTCTTATTATCTACAACTTACTCAGAATATTTATATTTTCCTTGAGCAGAGGCTGTAAGGATTTACTTTTATTTAGAAATTTGAATTTATATACAGTTTTTTCTTCACTTTTATTTATTTTTTCTGAGAGCTCTTATTTCCACAACTTTTTGACAGATTATCTAAATGTCAACGTCAAAAGTGTATAAAGAATTAATCGACGCGATTAAACCCCATTTCGCGCCCACAAGAAATTTAATTGCCGACAGATTCAAATTCTATACGTGCTCGCAAAAACAAGGTCAAACTGTAGAAGACTACATATTTAATTTAAAGCTGTTAGCTGCCAATTGTGAGTTTAAGACGTTCTTATTAGAAGCTCTACGAGATCGTTTGGTAAGTGGAGTTCATAATGCACAACTCCAAACCAAACTCATGTCTACCAAAGACTTAACCTGGAGCAGCGCTTGTGAAATTGCGCAGTCATTTGAACTCATCAGTAGAGAGCAGCGAAATATGAATTCAGCCCTCGAGATAAATAAATTGCACCCAAAGCAAGTTGCGACAAGCAAAAGTACTCCAAATTGCACCAAGTGTACCACGAAGCATGCCAAAGGGGCATGTCCAGCTCAAGATTGGGTTTGCTACACTTGCGGGAGGAAGGGACACTCATCAAAAGCTTGTTTCTCCAAGCAGTCAAAGAGCTCAATATCGAAGGAAACATTGTCAGCATGGAGATTGATACTGGAGGGGTGGTATGGGTGATGTCCAAATATGATTATTCAAGTTTATTCCCTTTTTTAAGTATATCTTCTGAAAATAATTTGCCTCCTTTACAGGTTGTTACAGGTGAAGAGGTTAAGGTCACTGGCGGTATTTCGGTTACAGTTGAAGGGTGTTTTAAATTGCCGTTGTATATCATCGAGTAGAAGAAAAATTTCAAACCGCTTCTAGGGCGAAACTGGCTCGACAAAATTGTACCAAATTGGAAAACACGTGGCTGAACTCGGTAACCAACGAAATTAATTGCGAGGCTAAAATATATGAACAAATCAAAGTAAGTTTCCCAAAATTGTTTGAAAAGTCAACAGATCCGATAAAAGATTTCAAAGCTCAAATTATCATAGATCCTAATGCTAAAGCTAAGTTTTGTAAGCCGTATACAACTCCTTTAAGTTTGAGACCACAGATAGAAGCAGAGTTGAAAAGAATGTGTGACGAAAAAATAATAGAACCAATCCGTTATAGTAGGTGGGCAGCACCATTAGTTTGCGTTTTAAAGAAAAATAATACGGTTAGATTGTGTGGTAATTTTAAAGTCACGATAAATCCAGCAATTGAATTGAATGTATATCCATTCCCTTTAGTAGATGAAATTTTAGCTGGAATGAGTGGAAATAAAATTTTTTGCACTTTAGATTTAAAGCATGCATGAAGAAAATTCACAAGATTTTTTAGTTATAAACACCCATCAGGGTCTTTATAAATGTTTAAGGGTTCCATATGGAGTGCCTGTAGCACCAATAGAATTCCAAAAGACAATGGACACAATTTTGAAAGGCCTAGAAGGTGTAGAGGTGTACATTGACGATATTCTTGTGGCAGGTAGGTCCATTGAGGAATGTAACAATAAACTTTGGAATGTTCTCAAGCGCTTGGAAGAATATAACTATCGTGTCAATTGGGAAAAATGTAAATTTTTTCAAACAAGTCTTGAGTACCTTGGTCATACCATTTCAGAAAACGGAATAAGTCCGTCAAAATCGAAAAGTGAAGCTATTATGTCTGCACCTCAGCCACAAAGTAAAGAATAGTTGCAGAGTTACTTATAGGTTTAATAAATTATTATTCTAAGTTTTTACCGAACTCAGCTGATCTTTTAAGTCCACTTTATGGACTTTTGCATAAAAATGTTTCATTCATTTGGGTTGAAAAATGTATGAAAGCTTTTGAGAACAGCAAGCTTTTGTTGTCCAACAACAGTTTTTTGTCTTATTTTAATACAAAGCTTCGCATCACCATAACATGTGATGCTTCATCTTACGGTGTTGGAGCGATTCTGAGCGTAGTAGATTTCGGCGTGGAGAAACCATGTTATATGGTATCTGCCACTCCCAGTGCAGCTGAAAAAAATTATTCTCAGCTTGATCGCTAAGCTCTAGCTGTTGTTTTTGCGATAAAAAAATTCCACAAATTTGTTTTTAGTTATAGATTTATAGTCTATACAGATCACAAGCCTTTATAAAGCTTGTTGGGGGATCAAAAAGCACTAAGTAATATAGTGTCGATCCGCTTCCACAGGTGGATATTGTTCTTGTCAACATATAATTGTACAATTATATATAGACCAGGAAAAAAGTTACAAAATGCTGACGGTCTATCACGTTTGCCACCGAACAGCCCTACTGGGGTAAGCGAATATAATTTAAATTATTTTTTAAATTATTTTGGATCTATAGGAAGTATTCCCTTAGATATCAAAGAAATTGGTACAGCAACAGTTAAGGATCCAGTACTACTTGCTGTAATGCAGTGTAAAAAAGAAGGTTGGCTTAATTATAATGAAAAAAAGAATCCTAACTCGGTGCTCACTTCTTTTTACAGAGTAAGAAAATCAATAAGTGTTAATGATAATTGTCTATATTATGGAGACAGGGTTGTTATACCATCAATTTTTCAGGTTAAAGTCCTTAACATTTTGCATGATCAACATATCGGTGTAGTTCGTATGAAATTATTGGCTAGGGATAGTGTTTGGTGGCCATTGATAGATACAAAGATAGAACAATTTGTGAAGAGCTGTAATACTTGTCAAAAAACCCAAAACTAGTTTATGCATATTGACCTTTTTCAATTTTGTGGAAAAGATTTTTTGATAGCTGTAGATGATTATAGTAAGTGGATTTCAATTTTTATTTTAACAAAGACTACCTCATTGTCTATCATTGAAAAACTTAAACATTTATTTTCCATATTTGGTTTTTGTAAAACACTTGTTAGTAATAATGGTCCACAATTTTCTAGCTGCGAATTTAAAATGTTTTTAAAAACAAATGGAATTGAATATTATCCGAGTCCCGTATACCATCCGGAAAGTAATGGGTTAGCAGAGAGAGCCGTTGGTACTTCCAAGAAAGCTTTAATCTTATTTATTTATTTATTTATTTCATGAAAAACCTATACACATTAAGACGTATTGTCTTATAATTTAGGCACAGGCTACAGTTAAACATTTTATGAAAGCTAGGATTTGACAATTTTGTTACTTAGATACATACATATAAAGAAAAAAAAAATGTATACAAACCAAAAAAAAAAAAAAATTTTAAAACAAAAATTAAACAAGAAAGAAAGAAAAACAAACGAAAAAGAAGGAAAAGAGGGAAAAACAATAAATTTGTTATCATTGTATGAAAATGATGATTTTATCGTTGTGAAAAGTGAAGCTTAATTTTGCTCTGTAGCTTCAAAACATCGTCTATTTCTCTTATGTTTCGTGGAAGAGAATTCCATAATCTAATTGAATATACAAAAAACTGACGCTCGGATGTGTGAGAGGCATAGCGCGGGTGGGTAAGCATTCGCGTCCTATGCGAGGTTGACCTAGTTATTATATCACTGAGATATTGGGGTTCACGATTAAGGAGTATCTTTGAGAGTAAGTTTAATGCTCGGTACTTTAGGAAATTTTCAAAAGTCATATTTAACAGGTTTTTGGAAAAATTGGATACACTGTCATATCATCTTAAGCCGTAAATATAACGTACCAGGCTGTTAAAGGCTACCTTTAGTTTTCTTTTGCTGACGGAATCGCAATGCGAATAAATCTCGCAACCATAAATAAGTGTAGGCAAAACCAGCTTTCTTGCTAATAACATCCGCAATCTTAAAGGCGTAAAGGATTGTGTGGCAAACATGGTTCGAAGAATGCCATATGTTTTACCCACAGCAATATTTATGTGATTGTTCCAGGTTAAAGTTCGGTTAAACACCATACCTAGATTTTTAGCAGTTTCAACATATTCGATTGAAGACTTCTGTAGAAGCACTGGAGGAAAGCAAGAAAGGTCAACAACTTTCTTTGAAATCACAAGACTTACAGATTTCTTAGGATTTAATGAGAGACCATTTTTCTTCGACCAACATGCGATTTGGTCAAGATCTTCATTGAGACGGCTCACGCCGTCTTCTATAAGCCCTAACGGGCAACTCAAATGCATTTGTACATCATCAGCATACATGTGGATTGAACTATATTTTACCACTGATGGTAATTCGTTTACATAGAGTGAGAATAACAGAGGACCTAGAATCGAACCTTGTGGAACACCGCGAGAGATTGGGAGGAGGTCGGACAGACTATTGTTCAATTGAACGGCTTGCATTCGATCTGTTAAGTAGGAACGCAAAAGCTTCACAGCACAGGATGAAAAATTAAACTGATGGAAAAGCTTATGGCATAAAACTGAATGGTCGACCATATCGAATGCCTTCTAACAAAACTAAAAAAATAATTTTACCTTTATCTAGATCTTGTCGCAAATCCTACGTTACTTTGAGTAAAGCTGTGATACAACTGTGACCTTTCCGAAAACCGGATTGCTTAGGTGTCAGTAAGTTTGTAGAATTGAGATATGTAGTCATTTGATTTTGCAAAATTCTTTCAAAAACTTTGGACAAGAAAGGTAAAATTGCAATTGGTCTGAAATCATCACTTTGAGAGTTTTTGGGAATTGGTATGATCTTTGCTTTTTTCCATTGATTCGGATATTTACCCGTAGTTAAAATAGTGTTAAAGATGTATGTTACGAAGGGTAAGACCAATGGTAATATCAGCTTAAGAAATTTTGGATACATCTCATCAAGTCCAAAGGCATTAGATTTAATTGACAAAATACTGGCAACTACTTCAGCGCTATCGACCGATCTAAATGTAAAATGAAAGTTATTTAACGCGTTGTTTATAGGAACCTCTGGAAGGCGAGCCGTAGCTAAAGGAGGTGCTGGAAGCGAAATAAATTTTCTGTTGAGTTCATTGCAATCAAAATCATTGACACAAGAATTTTTGCCTTTAGCAACACCTATTTGTCGGAGATTGGTCCATAATTGTCGTCCGGTCAACGAAGCATTTAATCGGGAGGAGTATATTTGGCATTTTTTCGATCGTATTGCTTGAACGACCTGATTCCGAAGTGAGCGGTAGGTGCAGAGGTGATCATTTAAACGAAAACGTTTCCAGCGTCTGTATGCATTGTCTTGATCTAGCATTAGAGAGCGAATATGGTGTGAAAACCATGGTTTTATGTCAGGTGTACAACTTTTTGTTAACAGTGGAACATGTCTGTTAAAGAGCGTAAGGGTACATTCATTGAAGAATTGAATTTGTTCATCCGACGATGGTAGATAATAAATTGTGTCCCAGTTAATACTTCTCAAATGTTCTTCCAAAGCAATATTGTCAATCCTGCCAAAAGCCCTATATTGTATGGTCTGAACTATCAAGGTTACATTGTAATCGAAAGTCATAAATATTAAATCATGCTTTGAGAAAGCAGAAGCTGAAAGCTGATCATACAGTTTCACGTTTTCCAAACTGCTCACCCAAAAAATATCAAGTAACGTTGGAAGATGGTTAGAAAAGTGCGTTGGGTTGATGGTATTAACAGCACTTAACTGCAATGAACTCATTGCGTTGAGTAGTGATTGATCTATCAATATGTTACAGTTGAAATCTCCGCATACAATTATGTTGGGACAGTATAAGGAGACTTCTTCCAACAATGTAACAAGAGGAAAAAAATTTATATTTCTATTTGGCCTATACACATTTCCCAGTAAAAGTTTATCTCCCTCACCTAAAATTTCAATGAAAATATATTCTATCGCATTATCCGCTTTAGAGGTGCACCTTAACTTGCACTTGATCTCATTCCTTACATAAATTGCAACACCACCCCCAACTCGACCTTTCCTATCCAACCGAAAGATTTTATAACCTTTTAAGAGCCCTTCACATAAAAGTGGGAACTAAAAGTAGAACCTATTGATCCGAGTTCTTCACCAATGTTAGGTTTAAACATCAGATATACATTCCAAACCAATCCACAAAAAGAACATTCACTTGGTACTCAGTAAAATATCCAATAAGTGAAAGCAAGACAAAAGTTTATTACGATCGCTAATGTTGAAAAGAGTAAAAATATTTTCCCAGATTTTTTATGTGTACCTACTCGTATTTTGTTTTCTATATACATATACCTCTCAAAAACTAGTTTGGTTGGTTTTGGTGTTTTTCTGTATTATTCGCTTGCTTGGTGTGACCAAGTAGGCTGCCGTAAAATTTGTTTCATTAATTTTTTTGTGTATATTTTTTTTGTTTTCACTATGTAAGATTGTAAGTCCTTTCATTTTTAAAATATGAAATAAGCGTTTGAAATACATATGACACTTTTACCCTTTACGTGTCGTAAATTCATAGCAATTTTTGTTTTTGCTTTTACATATGTCGATTGAGAAGAAAAAAAATTCAGACGAAAAATATTTATTTTAGACTGCCGAAGCCGATGCCAATAATATTGAGAAAAAGTAGGATAGTAGGGGTGGATGCATGTTAGGAAGTAATGTTTGATTTTTACATTTTGAAGAAAACTAGGTACCAATTTGAAATTGTGACTAAAAAAATAATTGATTGATTCGAAAAAAAAATTTCAGGTCTCATTGGAATGAAAGTAAAACCATTCTGTATTTTATATCAAGAAGGGTCTTTGAAGTGTCAAAATAATAAAATAATAAGCAAATCGATTTAATTCAATATTAGATTTATTTCTATTCAATGAATAATTTTACATTTGTTTTAACCTACACCTACTTGAATTTATTTGTTTATTTTATTTTAGTTTATTTTTGTTTCATAATTATAAAAGAAGAAAGACAAAAAGAAACAACTCTTTCTCAGTTATTTGAGGGAGCACGTACTTACATACCACGAGGAACCCGTGGATCTACTAGTTCTGGTAAAAGCCAATCCATATAAAAAGATGAAAGTTTAGTCACCATTTGAGTTTCCCAAAAGTCGTCATCCTTTTCAACTCTTTCAACGTATAGATCATATTTGCTGCTAGTCCAAACTGCAAAAACACAGACATTCTTTTGGGAAATATGCAATTGCCCTTGAATTTGATAATAATAAATATGGGTCTTATTAATTCCTACGCAACCATCATCTTAAACTGTGATGAAATTTAGTTTCTTGTCTTTGATGGCTGCAATCGGATCCAATTCAGCAATTGAAAAGGGGCATTTGATCTCGCAAATGGTGTTTTGTTTTTTATTTCATTAAAAAAAGTGTTGTTTTCCAATATGCCTGTTCATCTGTGTAAAAAATTGAAAACAATAATCTAACTAAAATAAAAAAGTAAAATCAACAAAACACGAAATATGGGTTGCAGCCAAGTTGGAATCGTAGGGCCCATTGCCAAGTTTCATTCAAAAACAGGGTTTAATATTCAAATTTTAATCGAATCATATTTTTTTTAGTCAATAACCACAAAAAATAAACGGTCGATATACACTTTTTCCTATTGTAGGTAGATACTAAATAAATAATTACTATATTTTTTGTATCTAAATATGCATGAACATATTTCTTATTTTTATTGATTTCAAGACTCATGAACATTTGTTTGCTTATTTTGCAATTGCATTTTTCATCTACTAGTTATTTAAAGTGTAAGTTGCATGATTTAAAATCATTTGCAGGTCAATTTTAACCCAACGCTCTCATGCAGGTGTTCTCAATCAAAAAATGTGCGAAATACGGTTAATCCAGTACTTTGTCACTTTATTGTATGCTTAATGGACCGATAGTAAAAAAATAGTAAAAATAAAGTTAATCTTTTCATTCATAAATTTACCTAAGAATTCAATAACGTAAAAACAAAAATAAAAGGTTATTCTTAGAAGAAAGTAGTTTTTGTTATTTTTGATTTTTGGAAAATCTACAAAACATTTTGTCATCCGGTTTTTTTAAATTGACCCACGCACCTAAACGGGGGAAACAGAATATACACAAAATAAAGAAAAAAAAAACCAACAAACAGTAAATACAAAAAACAAAAAAAATAACAACAAAACTTCTACACTACACAAACATCAGGCAATAGTCACCATACCATATAAACAGACTGCATTTGTATTGTTAGGTACCTCTTTATCTACTGCCAAATTGTGTGCATCACACTGTTTGAATTTTTGTTTTATTTTACATGAAAACTCTACCGGTCATTTGGAGAACAAATAGAATCCAATGATTTGTGTCTTAGCTAAAATAATGAGATTTTATTTTACGCAGACGTTTTAAAAATTCGATGTTTCACATAAAAATACGAGAAAATTCAATATTTTTTTTCTGAAAATTAAATTTAGCATGTCGGTTTGTTATTTTGGATCATAATTTTAGTAAAATTCATTAAACAAATATGTCAAAAACCGAATTGAAAAACAGTATTTTAAGTGTTTTTTAAGTCAAAATATTTCCAAAACTTTTCATTTTTTCAAAAAATCAATTCCAACAATTTAAAGATATGTTTATTACCTTTTAGAAAATATCAAATTTGATTCACTCAGTCCAGTACTTTTTCTACAAAATTGCGCACCAATTAGCAGTTTTTGCTAATTTCTCAAAATATAGATATACATTTTTTCAAATATAACCCGCTGTGAGTCGATTTCGAAAAAAGTAATTCCAACAATTTGAAGATAATGAATCGTTCTTTCATATAGCGTTTAAATTATTGTCATATGCACACAAATGACTTCAGGAAATTGCGCACCTTTTCACCATTTTCTCGTTTTTTCCTCAAATCTAGGGGAAGGCCTCTTAAGCAACACAATTTATCACTTAATCCCTCAACTAGCCAGGTTTCTGTAACGCATATGACATCAAGGTTGGAACCCTCAAACAGATCACGAAATTCATCAATTTTAGGCATTAAGCTTTGAGCATTAATGTGGCAAACTTTAAGACCATTCTTTTGAGAACTCAAAAACCTTACCATTGCACGCAAAGCCTCACTTCCATCCATGTTCGAGATGAAAAAGTAAGAAAAGAGAAATAAAAGAAACACTAAGAGAAAGGAACGATGCAAAATAAAAAACCAAAAACAACAATTACTCACATAAATAGCAATATAGAGGAATCAAAAAAATTTTCCTGTTTTTCCTTGTTTTTAATTTTTTTCTTTAGTTATAGTTACAAAAAGAAGAGAAAAAAAAATTGAAAAATAAATAATAAATTAGATAATTAGATTAATAATTAATAAATAATAGATATATAAATTAGAAATTTAAGAATTTAAGAGATAGAAAAAAGAAATACAAACAAAATGAGAGAGAAAAATGAATTAATATAAAAAATAAAGTTTGTAGAGATTTTAATATAAATTATGTATTTTCATTATTTAATCTGGCAACTCCTTCCAACTTGTTGATGCAATCAATAAGAACAGCTGAGTCAGTTTGATGACGTTTAACATAAACACATCCTCTCGCAATATGAACTGATGCAAGTTGTTTACATTTTTTCATTTCTAAAGCGCGTTGTAACAGCTGTTTGTTTTGTGGAGATAAGCTTTCCCGTATATAGATCACAACATCAGATGAGAAACCAGCATCGCGTAAACAAAGTTGTCGGTTATGTATTTTACGAAAGGCCGCTGTTTTCGTTAAAATGTAATTTCGATCGTAGGCTGAGAAGAATTTGATCATGATTGCTGTGTCATTTGAAGAGGTTTTGGCCCGAGTGCGCAAAATACCCTGCAAGTTCGGTGGATTAATGTTGATGGCATTACAAAGTGTGTTAAAGATCATGTTCAAATCTTCTTCGGGCGAGTGCGGTATACCGAATAAAAATGCATCACAAGCTACCTGCCGATTTTCTTGTGAATGAAGTGAGCTTTTTATTATCTGTAGATCGTGGGAAGCAATATCGAAATCGTTTTTTAGTTGTGTTAATTCAGTGGTTTTATTAGTAAGCTCTGCTTTAACGCCGGATAATTCGTTTTTAACAAGGGCAAGTGATATTTGTGCAGAGATTAGTTCGGATTTCATGGCTTGCATATCAGAATTAGTGTTTGACAGTGAATTTTCCATAGTATTAACTTTTTTATTTAATATGTCGCAAATGTTTTTCTTTATTTCACTTATCGCAATATTAATTTTCTGTTTTATATTTGCTTCACTCTGAGACATTTTTTTGGCAAGTAAAGAGATAATTAACTCACTTTGTTTTTGTAGTTTTTCGTCCAATTTCTCTTCCCATGTTTTGTTATTGTCCTCGATGGGCTTTGAAGCAATTTTGCGCGTCGGTGACAGGGAGTTTTTTAGTGACGAATCTTTGTTAGTGTGCGGTACAGATCCACAACCGGTGCGTTAAGATGGTGGGGAAGAAAACATGGTGACCAAAGAGAGCACACAAAACAAAGGGTTTAAAGTGAGCACAAAGAAAACAATTCGGAATTGGCACGGTATGTTTTTATGATTGATTTAATATGAATTTTTGAGTAGGAAAATAGACGAATATAATTTTGTCTTTTTAAGCTTTTAAATACAATTTGCACTTTAAATTGTGATGGCTATTTTGTAGGATTTATTTTAATTCACGTTTTGAAAGTAACACAGTCTTTAATTAATGATTATACGATCGTTTACAAGGTTCACATTGCCAGATAAAGAGAGACGTCTACTCGCTAGCTTTCATGTCTATATACGCTCATATTCAAATGGTACCAAAGCTGAAAAACTCTTTCTCGAAGCACAAGTTTTAATTTTTTTATTTAAATATAGAAATACACCTACAACGGTTACTGGAATTTCGCCAAGTGAGGTAATTTTTGCTTTTAAACCTAGAACTATGTTAACATATGAGGCCGTGAGAGCAATAGTGGCGTAACCCATAAAATTCACTTTCGAGTTACGAGAGATTTAAGAAATAGGGTTTCTTTAAACATTTTTTGTATTTTCCCTTTGACATTTTTGAATAATCTAAAAACGTAGAAGACGTTGACAAAGGACATACTTTGTAGGACAAGCGTTTTTTTTTTATAATTCACCGTTATTTTGGAAAAAAAGTGGGTTACGCCACTATTGCATTCATGGTTTTCATTAAAAATAAAGAAAAAAGAAAGGTTACGTCAAATTTATTTTATTATTTTTTTTTATTTCTTTCATAATTCATATTTTTACATTAAAAAATTATACATATATTTTTACTTATTTTTAATCATTTTGCCCCTCGTCTAATAAAACGTCAAATATTTCAATTGGAACACCTGTTGACGTTTGTAAATCATTGTAAAAAAAGTGATGGATTGGTGGTATAAATTGAAGCAATTCTATTAGGTCTTTCTTTTTTTTATCATTTATTTTAGGCTCCTCAAGCTGGTTGAGTTTCTTAATATCCACGGATTGTCTCTTTCTTACATTTACTTCTTCGAGTAAAACGTCAATTTTATTCGAATACTTATAAAAAATTGAAAATGTTTTATTTTTTTCGAAGTGTAACCATTTAATTTTTAGCCATTCAACCTTGGAATTGGAAATGGATATTTTTCTGTTTGTTATATTTTCTTCCAGATTTCACAATTTGGAATGGGTTTCTCTTCCTGGCCGAGGAAATGACACTTACCCAATCATTTGGGACGAAGATATCCTTATAAATTTTTTTATTTTTCTCTATTAAACCAAAATCTTGGTCACATGGCAAATAGGAATGGCCAC
Organism: Syrphus vitripennis; assembly: GCA_958431115.1. NCBI lineage: Eukaryota > Metazoa > Arthropoda > Insecta > Diptera > Syrphidae > Syrphus > Syrphus vitripennis. The sequence goes on along the minus strand of OY288108.1, from coordinate 72,935,667 downwards.
TAACTAAAAATTTACGGTTCATTTCTTTAACAATAAAATTGGGATGGTACACCATAAATTGGCACAACAGGGAAAGTTTTATATTTATATTTTGGCCCCCCCATTGATCAGAATACATAATAATTTTTTTTAGACTGTTCTACGTTCTTAAAATATTGCATAAAACAAGATCCAATTTCTAGAGGCCCCCTTGACGTTGTAGACTCTTCCCAAACATACGTGTGAACTTTTTCACTGCCCATATTATATGTATACCAAAGGAAATGGTCACAATCTATACCGAAGCAAACAGTTTCTAAAAGAAGTATGAAGGTTACGCCACTATTGCACTCAAACTATGATCAAATTATAAAATGCAATAACACGTTTTTGAGTGCCATCTGGTTTTGAGTGTAGATAGCTGTATAAAACTATTTTTGTATTAAAATAGATATATTAAGGGACCCATTTTCATGAAAAACTCATTTTTGAAAAAAAGTGGGTTACGCCACTATTGCACTGATGGCCTCATATATAAATTATAATAATGATAAACAGATTGTAAAACCTGGGCCCTCATCACGTAAGGGTGGCGATATCGTTTTCGATATCGACATCGATAGCTATTCTTCACGTTAGCACAAAAAACCTCTATCGTCCAAACGATATCGAATAGACGATTTGGTTTTTACTTCACGAAAGCACTATCACTATCATTTCGTCGATAGCCACTGCGCGATACCCATTTAGCTATCGTCTTTGTTGTTTAGTTTGTTTTTAGTGTCAACAAAAATTAAATCGTAGAAAAAATGTTTCGCCGCAATATTTTAATGGTACAGAACGCTAACGAAATGGAAAAATATCGCTTAATAAGAAGAAGAAAGGAACTTAGAGATGCCTCTGTTCCCTACAAATTATTTTTTTTTATTGTTAAGAGATTCTAATGTGTTACAGCTTTATTCAACGCTTTCGTCTTTGGAAAGAAACTTTTGTAGTACTTTTGCAAACCATTAATTTGTCAGATGGCTGTCGATCCACCTACATCCCCCCAATATTGAGACTTGCTGCTACATTCGAGATCATAGGAGGATACCAGTGGCTGTCTAGGAATGATTTTGGGGTTGCTGTTGCTCAAAGCACACTCGACAATCCTCCAGGTGACCACTAGTTAGCTGGAAGCAAAAGTATGTCCGTTATGGATTATGGGATATCCATAGCCAAAATGAAAGAACTGAGATTAAACAATGGTTTCATAGAAAATATGGAATACCAGGAGGTGGGCCTAAGATACACACTATTCTTATAAATTTATAAAATACAATTTATATAACTACATAATATTAATTTTTTTGTCGTGGGATGTGTACATATATATATGTATATTTTATTTATATTTTCCACCAAACCGCAACAGCTAACAGCAACAAGCACAAAATTTTTTGAAAAGATACTCAATGAATTATATTGACAGATAAAACAATGTTGTGTTCAGTGGCTCTCAAACTTAAAACAACGAGAACGATAGACGACACGAGAGCAGTAGTGATGCATGAACCAAACTATTGATGATATCGTTTACAGCTATCGCGTAGACGATAGTCGTCAGCAAAGTTACGTGATTAGGGCCCTGTACAAAATGAATATAAGAGAAAGAAACTGGAAGTCTATGAACAATTTTTGGGTGGTAAAAACAAATCTTTAAATTTTGTAGTTAACGAAAAAGTTTTATATTTAAATCCAGAAAATTGCTATGCAAAATATATATTATAAAGCGAAACACTAACTTGTTGTATACAATAGAATGTAACCGCAGACAAAAAATTGTTCATAGAAATCAGTTAAAAAAGTACAAAGTTGATTTGTACATCCCACCAAGTAATGAAAAAATTATTATTAGAGAAGAAGAATTGAAATATGACTTGAAAGAAAATGAAAATACAGTCAAACTTCTTTATAACGAACTTCCTTATAACGTAGTTCTCTCTATAGCGAATTTCATTTTGTTCCCCTTCCCCTTAAGAAATATCTCATACGAATAAGGTTCTTTATAACGAAATTCTCTATAGCGAAATTCTCTTTATAAGGAACTAATTTTGTGGCCCGAAAACAAAGTTGTTTCTTTATAACAAAATGTCAATTTTCAAATTTGAAAACAAAGTTTACTACGATTTGTATTCCTTATTTTGAAAGGGAACTCCCCGTTTTGGGAAGAATTTTCTTAAAGTGAATGTGTGTATGCATGAAAAAGCACATGTGTAGCTGAAATGTGGGGCATATCAACAGGTCAATCGTTTGAGTTGGCATTTTAAATTCGAGAATTGTTACCAAAATATAGAAGGGCAAAGCTATTTCGGTATCAGAGAAGTTATCGATTATCGAAAAAGTTAAAAGAGGAGAAAAGAAAAAATATGTTGCAGAAAAATTTGGTGTATCGTTTAGTACATTGTCGACAATTTTAAAGAATGAATATAAAATTTTAAAGTTTGCCGAAGAAAGTTCAAACAAAAACCAAAAAAAAAAAACTAAGAAAAACAAAAGACTGTATTGTGGATAAAGCAATGTTAAAATGAGTGCAGATAAACAGGAAAAGGAATTTGCCGCTCTCAGGTGCTCTATTATCAAACAAAAAGCTAAATTTTTACTGAATCTTTGGGGCAGCATAATTTTAAAGGCAGTACTGGATGGCTAGATAAATTTAAAACACGATAAGCTTGCAGTGTTAAAAAATTCTATATAACGAATTTTTTATAAAACTTCTTTATAATGAAGAAATTTTTTGTTCCCTTAAAGGTTCGTTATAAAGAAGTTTGACTATATTACTAAAAATCAAAAAGAAGAAGAGATAAATAAAAGAAAAAGCCTACAACCAAAATAAAAATTATAAATGAACAGTATCGTAAGAAACTGAGAAACCAAAAACCTGTTAAATATAAATATTGAATACTTAAGTGGAATAGTTTTTATTAAAGTTTATCAAACTTGAAATTAATATCTAGTAAAAAGTATTATGCTTATGTTCTTGAATTTATATAATGTATGAATTTTTTATAACTTGAATTTTAATAGCACAACGATTTGATTTATTAAAAAAAAAGGATGTGATGTTATGTACAATGTACATTATGTATCTTGATGTATTAATAAATGTAAAAAGTAAACTTGTCAAGTAATAGTTCTTACTTATTATGTAAAAGAAACATTACTTATATTAAAATAATTACGGTACATTAGCATGCTATTGTTATGCATACATACTTTATTTTCTTATACCTAGATTTAAGACTAACTTGTTATAATGACCAAGAAATAAAAGAACTGTCGTGCGAAACGGTTGTCTTTCAATATATAATACTAACCAAATTTTATAGACGAGTTTGGTTAAATGCAAAACGATTCTTATTTAATATTTGAACCTTTATGCATCCAAATTTTGAATTTGACTATGACCTTTTAATTCTCAGCTAACGATATACATATACATATGTATCTACATTCTACATACATGTACAATTGTACATGCCTTTTATATTGTAACAGATATACGTGCATATTATTTTTGCTTTCTTCTTTTCAGGAGACGGTGGTTTTCCCTTAGCACCGTACCTTATGACTCCTTACAGAAATGCCGACGGAGGTTCAGCGCAAGCAACATTTAATAAAAAGCATGCTCAGGGAAGAAATATAATTGAAAGAACTATTGGGGTCTTGAAAGCTAGATTCAGATGCACACTACGGGCACGGGAGCTGCACTACAAACCGGAAAAAGCAACACAAATAACTAATGTTTGTGCAACACTGCACAACATATGTCTGCATCAAGTATCGTGTTGAAGTTCCAGAAGCAGAAAATATTGATGATACGAGTATACTGGATAATAGTATTCCCAACAGTTATCAAGATATTGAATTTTTTAACGACAATTTCGACGAAGGCAGCCGAATTCGAGACACCATTTTAAATTTCATGTGAACAAAATATATTTATGCATGTATTTTTAACTAAAAAAAATAACAAAAAATGTAAATAACTCAAAATAAAAACTAAAAAAAAAATAAATTACGAAGTTCATTTAAATATTTTAAGGTACATACCTACATAACATAAAAGAACTTAAAAATTATTCGTTGGAGGCTTTGGTTTTTTCCAGCAGCTTAAGGACTTAAAATAAAAACTACTTAAAGAAATAAGGCACAGAATTCACTCATTAAAATAAAAACTACTTTTAAAAATAAGGCACGGAATTCATTAATATAGTTTAAGGTAACAAAAACATAAAAGTTGTTCATTTGAAGTTTTTGTTTCTCCAGCTCCAGCAATTGAATTTTTACCTTCATTTTTGTTTTTCTATCCCTTTCTTTATTTTCTTTGTAGAGCTTCGATTTTTCTTTTTTTATTTTTAAAATGTCTTCTTTATGTTCTTTGCTAATTTGAAGTTTTTTTTTGAATAATATTCTATATTACTAATACTTTTTTTAATATTATACCCAAAATACTTAGCATATTTTCGTGATACTTTATTTGATCAACAGTTTGGTTTTCTAATAACGATACACGTTCTTCCTGAAGTTTTTCTTTTCGAGGTGTTTTTTTCTTTTGTTGCCCAACATCTTGAACTAGAACCGGGTCAATCTGTTCGGTAGATTGATCTGCTGCGTCTTCAGTTTACATATCATTTTAATTGGAGGTGGTAACATTTTCCAAACCAAATTCTCTGCCCGGTGGATTAACGCATGTATTGAAGCCCAATACACTCACAACATCATCATCATCATCGGCTCGACAACCGGGGTCCGGTCCTGGCCTCCTTCAACAAGTCTCTCCACCTATCCCGGTCTTGAGCCGACGACGCCATCCAGTTGCGCACCCCAAGGCTTCGGGCGTCCTGGTCTACGCCATCTCTCCAGCGCAAGCATGGTCTACCACGCTGCCGTCTACCATAGAATGTACCACAAAGGACTTTCCGAGCAGGTTCCTCTTCTACCGTCTACCGAGCCTAATTTTTGTCACTATGTCTGCTTCAAGGTAGATTGCGTACAATTCATGATTGTACCGTCTCCGGAATCGTCCTTCCTCACATATGGGGCCAACAATTCTCCTTAAGACTTTTCTCTCGAACGCGGCTAAGAGGTTGGAGTGTCTTTTGCTAAGCACCCAAGTCTCGGATCCATATGTGGGTACTGGCAGGACCATGGTCCTGTACAGCAGCAGTTTTGAAGTTATGGTGAGATTTCTGGATTTGAAGAGCTTTGACAGACTATAGTAGGCTCTGTTGGAATTGAGCAGCCGCCCGCGTATTTCTTCTTCTAAATTATTATCAGCTGCTACTGTTGACCCAAGGTATTTGAAGGATTGCACCACTTCAAATTCGAGCTCCCCTACCTTGATTGTTTGACCAACTGTTCTTCTCACATTCGACGCCACCATGTACTTTATTTTACCTTCACTAATGTGCAGCCCCAGCTTTTGTGCCGCCTCCTGCTTGATCTGGATGAAGGAATCGTGTACAGCTTGTTCGGTCCTTCCGATGATGTCAATGTCGTCTGTGTAAGCCAGTATCTGGCTGGACCTGTTGACGATGGTCCCTCTTGTTGCCGTGCCAGAGTCTCGGATTGCTTTCTCCAACGCCAGGTTGAAGAGGAGGCAGGCCAAACCATCCCCTTGTCGGAATCCATTAGGGATGTTGATTGGTCTGGATAGCAATCCGGCTATTTTTACTTGGCTTGTTACGTTGGTCATGGTCAACCTACAAAGCCGTGTCAATTTATTTGGGATGTCGAATTCTCTAATGGCATTGTAAAGTTCTACCCTGGCTATGCTATCATAGGCGGCCTTAAAGTCTATAAACAGATGGTATGTTGGGATGTTAAATTCTAGACATTTTTCCATCGCCTGTCTAAGGGTAAAGATCTGATCAGTTGTTGATTTGCCTGGAATGAAACCACATTGATATTGGCCGATTATGGTTTTAGCGTATGGGGCTATCCGTTCTTGTAGGATAGAGGAGAGTATCTTATAGGCTGAACTGATGAAGCCTGTTTGGGCCACCACCAGAAAAATTGACAGCTGACGAGAAACTCGATGAATTTTTTTTTCACAATAAGGATTTTTCTCATTCACAATAAGTTATTAAAAACACAATGGATCAACAATATTGACAGTTGACAGTCACAATACCATTTAATAAATCAATTCTTAATTGATAGTTGATCTTCGTAAGGGTGTATATAAAATTAAATTTAATTTTTTGTCAATGATCAAACTTTAATATAATGTGTTGTGTATGTTTGAAAATTTTACCATAAATTTAAAAAAAAATATTAAAGGAAATTAATAAAACAAAAAAAAAGTAGGCAGTATACTTATTTTGCCAGTAACGGAATTTATTTCATGCGCGGGTCTTAAGGATAGTGTAAAAAAAAATTTCATATTTCATTAAAAAAACTACCCAATCAAAAACAACAATAATTATGATTTATCGTTTACTTTTTGATCATTTCAGGCCTTTTTGTACCAAAAAATGAAATTGAAGGTGTTAACGTTATACTTTGCGATTTTTTTAAATTACTTAATAAGTTTTTCAACAGTTATTTATAGATTTAAGAAAAAAAAAAACAAAATGGAATATTTTTTATTTTTATTTCGGGCTTTTTTGGTCACACCTCCTTATATGCAAATAAAAAACCTTATTTCATACTTCTTCCCTAGGTTTCGTTGGATTTTCCCAACTTCTTCAGGGGTTGTTTATTAAATCTGAACAAAATTATTTTTTATTGTATTGATTTGTTGATGTTTTTTGTTAAAAGATTGTTTATTATGTGGTATGGGAAATTGTTCATAATTAAAATTGTTTTTATTGTTTTTATATTGTCTTCTTCAAATTCTTTGTCACTTATGTGGATTCCCCGTAGGCATACCGAAAGTTTGGTTGTAAAATGTGTCTTCGTACTTATGAAATAAAGAAAATTCTTTGAGACAAAATTCTAATATTTTTAGAAACATGGCTTTTGGGAATTTTGGTGTGGTTTTTAATTGAGTCCCACTTCTTCATAATTATTTTAATTGCGAGATGTGTTGGTGTATTCGGAAGAAGTGAGACAGCATCGAAAGAAACTAAAAAGTCTTGTTCAGCTAACCCAATATTTTCTAGTTGATTTTTAAGTTCTTGAGAATTTTTGATGTTTAAATTTGAGTTGACTATGTGTTGTAAGATTTCACCAACATGTTTTGCTAGTTGGTAACATGGAACGTTAATAGATGAGGATATTGGTCTTAATGCTAGATTAGGCTTATGAGTCGTAAGCCGTATAATCTTGGTGCTGTTGATGATGAAGAGTAAAGTTTTTGTTTTTGCCATTGATCAATGTATGTACATATGTACTTGTACATATTTGTTTTTAAAAAGTTAATTTACTACATATAGTAAAGGTTCATGTTTTATTAAACACAATTAAACAACAAGTTTAAGTTCACGAATTTATTTTATTTAATTATTTTAATAGTAATCTTACAAATAGTACATTTTAACAACATAAGTTAGACGTCTTAATGAAGAGTGAGTTGGAATAGAAGTGAGCTTGGACAACTAGACTTTCTTAAAACGAGATGATCAAGATAGAACGTCAACTCTCATTCGTCAATCGATAAGCGTCGGTTCGTTGCTAGGCTGATAAGACTTACATTAATTATTGGTTGTTCTTCAGCTACATCTTCATAGAAGATGAACTGAAGAAAAACCAAATGATAATAAATACAGTGTCACACTAAAGTATTTGTCTTGCAAGTACAAAGTATGGTGAAAAGCTATTTTATAGTATGTTCGTCAGGCAAATCGTGGGAAAACATTTTCTGTATATAACAATATATTATTATTAGTTTTCTTGTAATTTTGGGGTTGGATCTATTCTTATTTTTTTATAAATTTTTTACTCTTCTAATAAGTTTGACATTTTTGATTTATAATCTTGTTTGTACATAATGACAGTTTTGTTGCCTTTATCTGCTTTTGTCACTATAATTTAGTTTCTTAATGTTTAAGGAATTTCTGAGTTTCTTTGTGTACTTTAATTATAACTGATAATATTAAAATACAAAAAATTTTTGTTTTTAATTTGATTTTATTTTTAATAATTTTCACAAAAACAATTTATAATTTTGGGAGGCGACGCGTTTCGGACTCAGTCCATCATCGGGCGCAAACTTGTGTGACACAAGTTTGCGCCCCATGATGGACTGAGTCCGAAACGCTTTATAATTCCTTCATCTAAAAGTTTGGCTATCTCTTCCTCAACTACTTCTCTAAGGCATGATGGATATGGATAGCTCTTTGTATATACAGGCTCGTTCGTATACGTTCTAATTTCTGCCTGAATCGAAGTGTCAATTACTTCATTTACGTCAATTGGTCCAAAGAGCGGTCCATATTTATCAATTAATGCTTTCAACCCCTGCCTAACTTCAAGAGGAAGATCGTCGCTAAAAGTTATATTTACTTGGCGCAATACTTTTTCTTTTAATGGTATTTTTATGCCTGATTTAATTGTTAGCAAATTCTTTTTCCTATCAATGACAGCCTCAAATTCTTTGAGCGGGTCATCCCCAATGATCCCATCGAAGTTTTCAAGTCCAGGTAGGACAAAGAATTTGACAATTGTATCGTCGCCGGCATGAGCAAAGAATCTTCCCTGGACATATTGTTTGAACGGCTTATGAGATTTCGGACGGTTAACGTAGTTGACCTGTTTGCTTTGGATAGTTCGATCACAATCCATTTTCTCTAGAGGTTTTGGTCCAGGCCTTGGTGGAGGACCACTTTCGTGGGGAGAACTCCAGTTGAACCGATTGTTTTTGCCTCCAAGATTTTGTTGAGGTTTTCTCGGAGGTAGATAGGGCTTAAACTCTAAAGTCTTGAAATTTTGGTTTATTGGGGCCGTAATTATGTTTGAATAAGAAGGGGAATGAACGGAATTGTTCCGGTAGTTGAGATTCTGTATCTCTAAGCAGGAAGAATATGCTTCCGGGAGGGTTTTAGGTCTCTGAATCATTAGCATTCGTGAAATATCGCCGTTAAGGCCACGCACGAATACATCCAGAGCCCTATTCCGGTATGTTTCCACCAATGCGTTTATAGTCTCTTCACTATATGTTTCGGTTTTTATCTTATTAACCATAAATGATAATTGATGATTGACGGCCGCGTAAAATTCGTCAAGCTTGCTACTTCTCTGAGCAAGCTGATTCAACTGGTGTTCAAGAGTGCGTAGGTCTCACTTATCTGCGTAATGCAAGGATAAGCAAGACTTCATCTCAAGCCAGTCACCGTCAAAGATGTTATAGCTCAATAGAGCAGCGTCAGCAGAGCCCCTAATTTTACCCCGAATATGTTGGAGTATAGCCCGGTAGAGAGGCTTTGATCTGACTATCTCGTAGTCCTTAAGGATCCCTTCGACAGCGCGTGTCCATGATACATTTTGAGTGATTTGATCCATTTCAGACATAAAAAAAAGGCTTACCTGGCACAAGCTCTTATGGTTTAATAACTCCATTTAAAAATTTTTTGCACTTGTTTTATTTTTTTACTGCACAGTTTTCGCACAACTTTCTAATTTTTAATTAATTTTTTTTTTTTTTTAATTTTGGTAACACACACAATGCAATCACACAATAGAAAGCACACTTTTATGATTTATACAGATGTATAAAAATATTTTCAGCCATCAGCCGAATAGGGGGAATAACATGTAGCATACGAAAACATGCACGTGCCGTAACTATTCGGGACTGGTGGAAGTGTGATCATAGCCTCTTCGCGGCGGCCGCTAGAAACAAACCCCAAAAAGGTTTGGCTAATATGATCAGGCTATTTCCACAGGTTGGCAACAGGTTAATTCCCTGTTCCGTAAAACTAAAAGAATTACGAGACCGTCAACAAGCCTCGGAAACGGACTGATCTCACGACGACAACCCTTGCAACGAAAACGGAACAACGATTTACGAATTTTCTTATGGAACGTACGATCGCTCTATAGAGCTCGAGCTGCTCAGCAGCTAGCCGATACCCTGTCAAAATATAAAGCTGACATAACAGCACTGCAAGAAATAAGATGGACAGGGAATGGTGTTTTGCAAAAGAAAGAATATGACTTATATTACAGCTGTCATACAAAACACCATGTGCTCGGGGTAGGCTTCCTGGTCAGCGAAAAAATGAAGTCTACCGTCATCGGCTTTAACGCTATAAGCGAAAGGCTATGCACCCTTCGCGTGCGAGGCAAATTCAAGAACATCAGCCTCATTAACGTTCACGGACCTACGGAGGAGTCCTCAGACGAAGATAAAGAGACTTACTATGAACAAGTCGAGAGGGCCCTCCATGCCTGTCCAAGGTATGATGTTAAAATCATCCTTGGGGATTTGAACGCTAAAATAGGTCGGGAGCCGGTATTCAGGCATTACGCAGGCACCCATAGTTTGCATGAGAACACTAATGACAATGGACTTCGAGTCCTAGAATTGGCAGCATCGAAAAACATGGTCGTTGCGAGTACCAGGTACCCGCGTGAAGATATCTACAAAGCCACCTGGGTATCACCTGATGGAGCCACTCGTAACCAAATTGACCACGTGTTGATAGACCGTCGCCACTACTCGAACTTGATGACGGTACGAACGTACCGAGGTGCCAATATCGACTCGGATCACTATCTTGTTGGTATGGTTTTCCGAGGGCGGATTGCCTTGCGAAGACGTATTGCATCCGCCGATCAGGTTCGAATCAACACGGCTGCACTACGCAATGAAAACACCAGTAACACCTTTGGACTTGCGTTAGGACTCGCCCTAGAACCACTCGATCCAGGGAGAGTAAGTCCTGGAGCCAGTATGCTGGGCGTAGATGAGAAGTGGACACGCCTTAAAAACACTGTCATTAGTACTGCCAATTCCATCTTAGGCAGCAGTCGTAGAAGTCGGGACGACTGGTTTGATGATGAATGCAAGCTAGCGACTGAACGTAAGAATGTTGCGTACCGAGCAATGCAACAATCTCATAGAACGCGGGCACGCGAAGATGAATATAAAGAGCTCAGAAGAATAGAAAAACGGCTTCACAGACAGAAAAAATCAGCCTGGGAGAAGAACATCATCTGTGATTTAGAAAGAAGCCGAGAGCGAGGTCCGCACCAGGCGCGGAAGTTCTACCAATCCGTCCGAAACATGACGCAGTACACACCACGCTGCACTTACTGCAAGGACGGAGAGGGAAATCTGATCACCGATCCCCAAAGCATACTGGAGCGATGGGAAGTGTACTTTAATGAATTGCTAAATGGTCAGCTCACTGCAGAAGTAGAGGCTCCACTACTTCAAGAAGATTACCCTATGTTACCGCCACCAAGCATAGAAGAGGTTGAGAAGGCTATAGCCCGGCTTAAGAAAAACAAAGCCCCGGGAGCCGAGGGCATACCAGCCGAACTATTCCACCACGGCGGGCCAGCCTTACGCCAAGCAATTCATGATATTATAGTGCACGTATGGGAGCAGGAAGAAATGCCAGAAGACTGGCGAAAAGGTATAATTTGCCCCATACATAAGAAGGGAGATGTCACAACGTGCAGCAATTATAGAGGTATCACGTTGTTGAGTACCGCCTATAAGATACTCTCCTCTATCCTACAAGAACGGATAGCCCCATACGCTAAAACCATAATCGGCCAATATCAGTGTGGTTTCATTCCAGGCAAATCAACAACTGATCAGATCTTTACCCTTAGGCAGGCGATGGAAAAATGTCTAGAATTTAACATTCCAACATACCATCTGTTTATAGACTTTAAGGCCGCCTATGATAGCATAGCCAGGGTAGAACTTTACAAAGCCATGAGAGAATTCGGCATCCCAAATAAGTTGACACGACTTTGTAGGTTGACCATGACCAACGTAACAAGCCAAGTAAAAATAGCCGGATTGCTATCCAGACCAATCAACATCTTTAATGGACTCCGACAAGGGGATGGTTTGGCCTGCCTCCTCTTCAACCTGGCGTTGGAGAAAGCAATCCGTGACTCTGGCACGGCAACAAGAGGGACCATCGTCAACAGGTCCAGCCAGATACTGGCTTACGCAGACGACATTGACATCATCGGAAGAACCGAACAAGCTGTACACGATTCCTTCATCCAGATCGAGCAGGCGGCACAAAATCTGGGGCTGCACATTAGTGAAGGTAAAACAAAGTACATGGTGGCGTCGAATGCGAGAAGAACAGTTGGTCAAACAATCAAGGTAGCGGAGCACGAATTTGAAGTGGTGCAATCCTTTAAATACCTTGGGTCAATAGTAGCAGCCGATAATAATATAGAAGAAGAAATACGCGGGCGGCTGCTCAATTCCAACAAAGCCTACTATAGTCTGTCAAAGCTCTTCAAATCCAGAAATCTCACCATAACTTCAAAACTGCTGCTGTACAGGACCATGGTCCTGCCAGTACTCACGTATGGATCCGAGACTTGGGTGCTTAGCAAAAGACACTCCGACCTCTTAGCCGCGTTCGAGAGAAAAGTCTTAAGGAGAATTGTTGGCCCCATATGTGAGGAAGGGCGATTCCGGAGACGGTACAATCATGAATTGTACGCAATCTACCTTGAAGCAGACATAGTGACAAAAATTAAGCTCGGTAGACTCCGGTGGGCAGGGCACCTAGCTCGCATGAGTGAAGAGGAACCTGCTCGGAAAGTCCTTTGTGGTACATTCTATGGTAGACGGCAGCGTGGTAGACCATGCTTGCGCTGGAGAGATGGCGTAGACCAGGACGCCCGAAGCCTTGGGGTGCGCAACTGGATGGCGTCGGCTCAAGACCGGGATAGGTGGAGAGACTTGTTGAAGGAGGCCAGGACCGGACCCCGGTTGTCGAGCCGATGATGATGATGATGATAAAAATATTTTAATAAATTTTCTTTTTCGCAATCGAAATGCTTTATTCTTATATTTTTTTTTATTATTTCTTAAAATTTTTTTTATGAATTTTTGTATATTATTTTTCTTATTCTTGGCAAATGCCTTGATTTCTTTACTTTCTTTAACTTTCTTTTTTTTATAAATCTTTTATGGATAAATTATTCTTTTAACTAGCACAATCCTTAATTATTATTTTGCTCTCTTTGTATTCAGTCACTCACACTATGAGCATTTTTTTATTTTCTTCCTCTTTATTTATTAAGTTCAATCAAAGATGGATCTGTAAAAAAATATTAATTAAAAGAGGTTTTTATTTCGCGTCGCGAAGAGTAATAAAATGGAACCGGTGCGCATGGGGGAAGCCGTGTTAGTCCCGTTTGGTCCGGATTAGCGGACCTACTAATGGCACGGTCGACACCACCACCTCATCCCTAAGCCTTCTAGGATATCCGTATGTTCCCATGTTAATACGGAAAATTTGTGCCAGGAGGATCCAAATTAGTCAACTGTGTTCCCATGATAACAGCGACGTGCACCCCATAGGACGTATTGGTCCTGACACAGATCCCCAGGCAATAAGGATAAGGATCTTTAGCACCGGTCCCTGCTCGGGCGCCAATTAACGAATCTGCGATCCGTTATATTAAAAAAAAACGCGAACGCCTCACCCCATGGGGTGGGCCCAACCAATTTCCGCCATCTCTTGAGAGGATAAAATAAGCTGGTATGTGATGAAAAAAAAATAAAACTATTCAATAAGAAAAAGTTCAAAAAATAAACTATCAGTATTTTTGCCCTATGATTCGAGCAATATCGCTTTCCCAAAAGAAGTTAAATGGTTGCTCTCATTAGGAGAAAAATTCGCAATACCAATAACAAATAATTATTTTTCCCTAATACACATAATTGCTGACATTGAACAGAGCATACGCACGATAAAAGATGAAAGAGAAAAGGACGTTACCAGATCAACAATAACAAATAGAATAATTCAACATAAAAGAAAATTAAAAAATACAATCATAGAAAAATTTATAATTAAATTTTGGTTTGGGTTCTTGTCTCCTTTTTGTGTTTTTAACTGATAATATTAAAATACAAAAAATTTTTGTTTTTAATTTGATTTTATTTTTAATAATTTTCACAAAAATAATTTATAATTTTGGGAGGCGGCGCGTTCGGACTCAGTCCATCATAATTAATTGTCAGCAAATTCTTATTCCTATCAATGACAGCCTCAAATTCTTTAAGCGGGTCATCCCCAATGATCCCATCGAAGTTTTCAAGTCCAGGTAGGACAAAGAATTTGACAATTGTATCGTCGCCGGCATGAGCAAAGAATCTTCCCTGGACATATTGTTTGAACGGGTTATGAGATTTCGGACGGTTAACGTAGTTGACCTGTTTGCTTTGCATAGTTCGATCACAATCCATTTTCTCTAGAGGTTTTGGTCCAGGCCTTGGTGGAGGACCACTTTCGTGGGGAGAACTCCATTTGAACCGATTGTTTTTGCCTCCAAGATTTTGTTGAGGTTTTCTCGGAGGTAGTTGGGGTTGGCCGTGGCGCGATGGTATGCGTGGTCGCCTGTCAACCAAATGGTCACAGGTTCGATCCCAGCCGTAGTTCTATGTCTTGTTTTTTTCCATTATCATTGATCATTGTTGGGCGGCCGCTGGTTTACTCATTACATGTTGTTCAGGCATAACACTAACAACATGTGATTGAGTAAATACTAGTATGCCCAACAAATATGACAATGAACAAAATAATGCGAATTGTAAAGGGACATAGATATAAGACACGGCAATTTCTCCGCTTTAGCCCAGCCGCCAACCCTGGAGATAAAATCTGAGACAACCACCACCTTCAGCCTCAGTACCTCGCGCCACACACACCTTTCCCTTCCCATCCTATCCTATCCTTCACGCCCGCGCTGTTGTTACACTTTTTCTTACGCGATCGCGAGGGGAGGGTTAATTAAATTATTATTATTTGTTATTTAATAACAAATAAATAGAAAGAAAAAAAAAACAAGAGGCGGCTGCGTACCGACGACGACGCAAACCACGACGAACCACACGCACGACTTGCACTCAACCGAGTACGTACACGACACAAAGAGGAGACGAAAAAGTGCAACTACAGCTCGTTGAAGCTGTAACCGCGGCAGCTCAGCTGGGATGGGTTCCTGTGGAAGAATTTTATTATCAAATGATAAACTTGATCGATTTTTTAAATCATTCAAGTCGAAACGCAAAACAAAATATTTTATTGTAAGTACAGTGGGTACGTTACAATAAAAAGTGGGCGCCAGGAATTTTTTTTCAAACCGAAATAGAAAATTCCAAAACTATTTGAAATGAGTGAAACGATTTTAAATGAAGAATACAACAAAGTTTAATTTTAATTTTAGTTTTATTTCTTTGGGAAACCGTGGGATTGAAAATCCCTGGATTAAAACCCAAAATGTTTTCAATTAAAAATAAAATAGGTTACAAGTAAAAAAAAAGAGCAATGAAATTAATAAGCAAAGAAAGTAAAAGAAAATGGGGTTTCAACACTTTTTCGATTTTCAATAACCGCGACACGACAATTATTCCGCACGATATCTATATGTATATATATATTTATATATATATTATATAGATGTATATATATAATAGAAATAAAAAAAAAATCTACTTATCTTTTTTTTGTTTCTTCTCCTCTATCTCCTTCAATTTTTAACTTCTATTTCTCCTGCTTATCCTGTCTTCCCACCTCGAATCCTTATTCCTTTTCCTTTTTATAAAATTTTCAAATTTTCTCCAAATAAAATTTTCCTCCTTCTCGATTTTTTTTCTTCTTTCAAAATTCTCGAAAGTTATCTTTTTCTCACTACTCGCTTGGTAAGCTCTCTAAAGAGTGCCTTCCAAACTATTTCCCATCTATTGTTATCCTCCCTCGCCCATTCCAATCACTCACACATTCATACAACAGACTCATTCGCTTTCGTGATTGTCGGTTACGGTCTCACGGCTTCCTGGAAGCTTAACGCTCATCAGGAAAGCCACCGTTGTTGACTCTCTCCGAAACTTTACAATCACACACACAAACACGGTTTCAACAAGTTGTTGGATGTTGGTTTCCAAAACTTGCCGAAACATAATGGCCGAGTTCAGATCCCTCCCAACTATTTCTGTTTTTTCGAGAAAAATGAAAATTACAAAAAAAATCGAGAAAAGATCCTCACTAGGCATTATCCTATTATTCTACTTTAACCGCGGGATTCGAAATGGGAAAATATTAAAACTATTTCGAAGAGATGGAGGGAAGCATTTCTCTAACTGGTCGTTCTACAAAAGTGATTCTTTTAAAAATTGAAATTACTACGCGATATTAAAAACCCATTTTGTACATAAATTATTTAAATTAATTAACGTTAAATTTGTCTTTAAAAAAAAAGAAAGTTAAACTACGTTAATATTAAAAATTTAAATATAAAAAAAAATATTTGTAGATGAGTTGTTGTTGGAGTTGTTTGGGTAAGTAAGGGTCCTCCTGACCTCTTACTTCTTCGGCTCATCCGCCGGCATTTTCGACCACGTCGAAAGGACTCGTTCTCGTACACGTACACCTGCTTTTGTTGCTTTTGCAAAATAAAGGCTAGGTACACCTGTGGTTGATGAGACCATGGTTGCCCTCAACTTCGCCGATATTTTGCAGCCACAACTAGGGAAAAAGGGAAAACGGCCAAAGGCTGGTTTTTGTTCCGGTAAAATTTACCGTAACAAATCCCACCCTTACCTCCCAAGAAATGTGTTTACTTTTCAAGAAAAGCAAACCATTTCTTAAGGCTCAGCCAGGGGTAAACAACAACAACAAAGGGTTATCATCATTATCAATTAAAAAAACAAAAAAAAGAAAGAAAAAAAAACATTAATATGGCACAAAAAAAAAATTTAAAAAAATACATTTAACAACCAAGAAAACATTTACAATAAAATAGGGACTTGATTCAAAAATCAATATATGGCTTTAAATCTTTCACGTGCCACGTCCCTCGTTCTTTACCGCGATCATCTACAAGGAGGTATGTCCAAGGTGACATCCTTTTGCTGACCTTGAAAGGTCCTACAAATTTGGTCGCCAACTTCGCCGCGAAATAATTTGCTGCATCGGACAGCGCGAAATTCCTACGCCAAACGAGATCACCCGGGTGATATTGCGCGTCTCTCCTACGTAAATTATAAGTCTTGGCAGCCTTCTTTCCCGCTGCCTCCAACTTCCTAGCTATATCCTCTCTCAGTTTCCGAAACTGCCTATCGATTTCCCCTCTATCTTGGTCCCTATCACTATCTCTAATTCCTACATCATGGCCACTAGTTACCATGTTCCTGCCGAAATTTGCGAAGTATGGCGACACACCTAAAACCTCATGTTGCGAAGTTCGGATTGCACAAGCCACTTTTGCTAGTTGCGAATCCCAACTCCGCTGGTTTTCCGAAACATACGCCCGGAGCGTAGTTTTAATTATTTGATTTATCCGTTCCGCAGGATTCGCCTGCGGATGATAATTCGCCGTATACCGAAGTTGTGACCCGTACGCTTCGCTTAGCGTTTTCAGTTCCTTGCTACGGAACTGGGGACCGTTGTCACAGACGATCCACTTTGGAATCCCGAACAGAAGAAAAACGTTTTCTTCCAACTCCCGACACACCGCTTTCGCCGTTGCGGACCGTAACGCGAACAACAAAGGGAATTTAGTAAAATAATCGACGACCGTTAAAATATATATAAAACCCCTCGATGACTTTGGTAATGGACCCACCAAGTCCACGCAAATCATTTCCCACGGTTGAGAATTCCCTACCCTTTCGGTCATAAGACCAGCTGGTTTCTCGTTCACTGGTTTCACGCTTTGGCAAATTTTACAACTCCTAACATATTTCGTAATATCTCCTCTCATTTTGGGCCAGTAATACTTCTCTGCTACCCTAGCAAAAGTCTTCTTAACGCCCATGTGTCCTGAAAGCGGAGCATCATGGCACTCGTTAAGAATCCTCGTCCTATCACCTTTTCCTAACACTAATTTCCACTCCTCGCTATTATTATGAACAACAATATGGTTCAACCTAACATGTTTATAGAGCCGCCCATTCTCGACTCGCCAAGATGGGTATTCTAACGGGCTCTTTTCTACCTGTGATTTCATTTTAATCACCCAAGGGTCCGAATCCGCCTCAGAGACACCAGCTACTTCTGGCACTCCTCGCGACAACATATCAGGAACGACATGTTCTTTGCCCTTTCGATGGATGATTTTGAAATCAAATTGTTGGAGCCGAATGGCCCAACGAGCTAATCTACCCTGCGGATCCTTAAGGTTGCTGAGCCAGACCAAAGAGTGATGATCAGTTACGACTGTAAATCGAACACCTTCGAGATACGGCCGCAACTTTTCAATCGCCCAAAGGACCGCTAAACATTCCTTTTCGGTCGTAGAGTAGTTCCTCTCATTCCTATTCAATGACCGACTTAAATAACAAATGGCTTTCTCGCCATCCTCAAACTCCTGAGATAATACGGCCCCGATACCATAGTCCGATGCGTCTGTTTGTACAACAAACGGCCTTGAAAAATCCGGACATGTTAGGATCGGTGCCGTAACCAAACACTCTTTGGCTTTTCTAAAGCTTCCTTCACATTCTAGTCCATTCAAACTTCTTACCTTTCTTTAAGAGATCGGTAAGAGGCCTAACTAAAATCGCGAAATTTGGCACGAATCGTCGATACCAAGAAATAGTCCCTACAAAACTCCTAATTTCCTTCACGTTTTTCGGTGGAGGAATCCTAATCATGCTTTCCACTTTTTCCGGGTCAACATGAAGCCCGTTCCTATCAACTACATAACCTAGAAATTTTAAAGAAGGCCTACAGAAATTACATTTTTCCCTACCTACTTTTAAACCTGCCTCTCCTAACCTTTTAAAAACTTCTTTTAAAATTTCTAGGTGCCTATCAAAAGAATCGGTGACGATGATAATGTCATCCAAGTACACAAAGACAAACGGTTCTAAGTCGGGACCTAAAACGTCGTCAATAAACCTTTGCCAGGTCGCTGGTGAATTGTGAAGCCCGAATGGCATTCTACGAAATTGGAAAAGTCCTCGACCTGGCACAGTAAAGGCTGTGTACTTGCGCGATTCTTCTTCCATTGGAATCTGCCAATAAGCAGATTTAATGTCTAAAGAAGACAAGTACTTCGCGTTTCGAAGCTTGTCTAATATCGCAGAAATAAAGGGGAGTGGATAAGCATCCCTATCTGTAACCTCATTCAATTTCCTATAGTCAACACAGAACCGATAACTACCGTCTTTCTTCTTAACGAGAAGAATCGGTGATGCCCAGGGACTCTTCGACTTCTCGATCACTCCAGCTTCCAACATCTCCTGAAGCTCCTGATCGATATGTTTCTGAATCGCGGGCGAAACAGGGTAATATCGTTGTTTTATCGGTTCTGCGGACGTCCTAATTTTGTGCTCAACTAAATTTGTGCACCCTAAACCTTCGGTCATTGATCTAAAAAGTTCCTCTAAAACTAACTCTAATTCCCTATTCTCAAAATCGTTCAAATCCGATTTTTCCCTAATCGCTACCATGTCTGTCATCGAGGCCAACCCCTCTTGGCTCGAAAAATTCCACACCCCTGATCTCAAATCCGGGACTATGCCCGATAGTGCCCAAAAATCGGCACCCAATATCAATTGGTGTGGAAGATTCGGTATGACCAGACATTCTATCAAAAAGGATTTGTTCTCCACCTCCACTGGTAGAGAAACAGACCCAGCTACACCTACACCTGCTCCATCTGCTAACGCTACTGACCCAACACTACTCTTTCCTAATTTTAATCCTAACTCTTTCAAAATTTTCCATCCCTCACCTCCTACAATAGTCCGGGAAGCTCCGGAATCAAGAAGCCCTAAAAACCTAATTCCATAAATCCTAACTCCTAAATATGGTCTAGTGTCCCTACCATTTGCCGCTAACGTGAAACTCAAATGAACTCCTACACGCTGATCGTCAGCAGACGACCTTCTCAACGTCGACGGACTCCTTGTCCTGCTGACACAAGGGCCCGTTCCCCATTTCCCGAACACCGCCTACAGTCCCTGCGAAAAACGCCTAAAGCCCCACAACCAAAACAACGCTTTTGAACTGAACAGTTATGGGCTAAATGCCCATCCCTGTTACAGTTGTAACACCTAACCACCTGCCTAAATGGGTTTTCTGGAATTGGAGCAACAGCCGCTACTCGGTGTTGTCCAGACGAACTAGGTTGGTAACCACACTCGGGTTCCAACAAATTTTTGCTCCTAGAAGGGGGGGTAAAGCTATCTACGTTTACCTTAAGGGTATCTAACTCCCTACCTAAGATGGCAAGTTCCTTAACCGTCTTTGGTTTGGAACTAGCTATCTGTACCTGATAAAAAGGATCTACATTTTTCCTCAAAATGGACAACATTCTTCCCTCTGACAAAGGTTCCGATAATCTTCGGAACAATGTCCTCATAGTGGTCAGGTACGCGCCGAAAGTTTCATCCTTTCCCTGCGAACGCCGATTAATCTCCTCCAACAAGAGATCATCGTAATTCGCAGGAAGGAACTCCGCTCTGAGTTCCTTGACGAGTTCCTGCCAATCCTCCAAATCTTCCCTAACCGTCCTAAACCACATAAGCGCCCTACCAGTCAAAAGCTCCGAAGCGGATTTGAAAAGGTGGGTTTCGGGAACATCGTTAGCCAGACGAAGTTCCTCCACTCTTTCCAGGAATGAATTCACTGATGCTCCACTTGAGTCACCAGTAAACTTCACCCCCCACTTGCCTATGTTGTCGAAGTGTTTTTGCTGAACCACCATTTGTCCAGAAAAACCACCATCGACCCTATCAACCCTACGTTCCAGCGGAACCCTAACTGAAAAGTTCCCTACTGCAGGACTACTGACACCACCCCTTGGTTCAGCCAACGTCTCTGTAGTGGGCCCTACCGCAGACCGTGAACTAACACCTAGGGTCTGACCAACTTGTGACTGAAGTTGGGTTTGCATTTTAATCGGAGTCTTTTCTTTACTCCACTCCTCTTCCCTATCACTATTCTCACTATCTCCAGTGAGATCTCCTAACAAACACAAAACCTTGTTCCGAAGTGAACTAACTTCATCTTCTTCCTCTTCGGCCTCACAAGGTGTCCTAGCTAACCTGCCTATACACCACTCAATCTTTGTCACTATCTTAACGTACTCCGAAGACTTTGGATTCTTCGGAGGTACTTTAAGAAGGACCCTTATCTCCTCAATTTTAGCCCCTACTGCCTCTACATCCTCTTCATAAGTGAAGGGATAAACTAAACTAACCTCCATCGAGTTCCTCTTACAGAGTAACCTCGATGACCTTAATGCCTTACGCATCTCCTCAACTGTCCCTACTTTCAAACCCCTGACCTTCATCTCATAGGCCAGTTCGTCCTGCGCTAACCTACCAATATTCATTTTTAACTAAGTAAAAAAAAACAAACAAAAAGAAATAAAAATTTTAAATTTAAAAAAAGTTATTTATAAGGAAAAAAAAATTTAAAAAAAAACTATGTGGTTACCCTACAACTCAAAATCCTGCAAATTATTTTATATTTATTAATTAATTTTTTAAAAAAATAAATATTCAAAAAAAAAACAACACAAAAAAAAATTCCTATTAAATTCAATTAAAAAAAAATTTAAAAAAAATCTGGAACACCCTAATTTCCTACTAGAACTAATTATGCTCAAACACTTTAAAAATTGCAAGATTAACTTGCTCTCAAAAAAAAACAACACTCCAAATAAAACTATCACTAAAAAAAAAATCACTCAAAAAAAAAACTGTCAAGCGATAAAAACTCTCAAGTGATTGCAATAACACGAGAGAATTTATACCACTGCACCAAAAAAAAGAGAGAGAAAAAAAAACTAAACAAAATGTCCCCCAAAAAAAAATTTTAACCAAAAAAAAACACCAAACAAAAGAAATGAAATAAATAAATGAAATAAAATAAAATAAAAAAGAACACCACACAAAAATAAAATTTAAAAAAATGAAACGAGTTTACACAACACGGCAAAAAAACAATACTTGCTATTTTCCTGTAAACTCCAATGCACAAACCGGCAAAAACAAACAAATTTTTTTTTTGTTCCCTCGATCTCAGCTGTCTGAATTATCTGTCACCACTTAATCTTCCGCACTATGCACTATTCCTCTTGCACTTATTAAATACCTATATAAAAAAAACAGAGGAATTAAAAGTTCTTTTACGAAAAAGAAAAAATAATAATAAAAAAACACCACACGATATTAAATAAAAATCGCGAAAATTCTTCCACTTTTTTGGGCCTCACACGTTGGGCTCCAATTTGTTACACTTTTTCTTACGCGATCGCGAGGGGAGGGTTAATTAAATTATTATTATTTGTTATTTAATAACAAATAAATAGAAAGAAAAAAAAAACAAGAGGCGGCTGCGTACCGACGACGACGCAAACCACGACGAACCACACGCACGACTTGCACTCAACCGAGTACGTACACGACACAAAGAGGAGACGAAAAAGTGCAACTACAGCTCGTTGAAGCTGTAACCGCGGCAGCTCAGCTGGGATGGGTTCCTGTGGAAGAATTTTATTATCAAATGATAAACTTGATCGATTTTTTAAATCATTCAAGTCGAAACGCAAAACAAAATATTTTATTGTAAGTACAGTGGGTACGTTACAATAAAAAGTGGGCGCCAGGAATTTTTTTTCAAACCGAAATAGAAAATTCCAAAACTATTTGAAATGAGTGAAACGATTTTAAATGAAGAATACAACAAAGTTTAATTTTAATTTTAGTTTTATTTCTTTGGGAAACCGTGGGATTGAAAATCCCTGGATTAAAACCCAAAATGTTTTCAATTAAAAATAAAATAGGTTACAAGTAAAAAAAAAGAGCAATGAAATTAATAAGCAAAGAAAGTAAAAGAAAATGGGGTTTCAACACTTTTTCGATTTTCAATAACCGCGACACGACAATTATTCCGCACGATATCTATATGTATATATATATTTATATATATATTATATAGATGTATATATATAATAGAAATAAAAAAAAAATCTACTTATCTTTTTTTTGTTTCTTCTCCTCTATCTCCTTCAATTTTTAACTTCTATTTCTCCTGCTTATCCTGTCTTCCCACCTCGAATCCTTATTCCTTTTCCTTTTTATAAAATTTTCAAATTTTCTCCAAATAAAATTTTCCTCCTTCTCGATTTTTTTTCTTCTTTCAAAATTCTCGAAAGTTATCTTTTTCTCACTACTCGCTTGGTAAGCTCTCTAAAGAGTGCCTTCCAAACTATTTCCCATCTATTGTTATCCTCCCTCGCCCATTCCAATCACTCACACATTCATACAACAGACTCATTCGCTTTCGTGATTGTCGGTTACGGTCTCACGGCTTCCTGGAAGCTTAACGCTCATCAGGAAAGCCACCGTTGTTGACTCTCTCCGAAACTTTACAATCACACACACAAACACGGTTTCAACAAGTTGTTGGATGTTGGTTTCCAAAACTTGCCGAAACATAATGGCCGAGTTCAGATCCCTCCCAACTATTTCTGTTTTTCGAGAAAAATGAAAATTACAAAAAAAATCGAGAAAAGATCCTCACTAGGCATTATCCTATTATTCTACTTTAACCGCGGGATTCGAAATGGGAAAATATTAAAACTATTTCGAAGAGATGGAGGGAAGCATTTCTCTAACTGGTCGTTCTACAAAAGTGATTCTTTTAAAAATTGAAATTACTACGCGATATTAAAAACCCATTTTGTACATAAATTATTTAAATTAATTAACGTTAAATTTGTCTTTAAAAAAAAAGAAAGTTAAACTACGTTAATATTAAAAATTTAAATATAAAAAAAAATATTTGTAGATGAGTTGTTGTTGGAGTTGTTTGGGTAAGTAAGGGTCCTCCTGACCTCTTACTTCTTCGGCTCATCCGCCGGCATTTTCGACCACGTCGAAAGGACTCGTTCTCGTACACGTACACCTGCTTTTGTTGCTTTTGCAAAATAAAGGCTAGGTACACCTGTGGTTGATGAGACCATGGTTGCCCTCAACTTCGCCGATATTTTGCAGCCACAACTAGGGAAAAAGGGAAAACGGCCAAAGGCTGGTTTTTGTTCCGGTAAAATTTACCGTAACACTGTGTTGATGCATATAAAGGGTAAACCAAAAATCCCCTTGAGCGCGCGCATAATATAAAAAAAAAAAAAAAAAAAAAAAAGATAGGGCTTAAACTCTAAAGTCTTGAAATTTTGGTTTATTGGGGCCGTAATTATGTTTGAATAAGAAGAGGAATGAACGGAATTGTTCCGGTAGTTGAGATTCTGTATCTCTAAGCAGGAAGAATATGCTTCCGGGAGGGTTTTAGGTCTCTGAATCATTAGCATTCGTGAAATATCGCCGTTAAGGCCACGCACGAATACATCCAGAGCCCTATTCCGGTATGTTTCCACCAATGCGTTTATAGTCTCTTCACTATATGTTTCGGTTTTTATCTTATTAACCATAAATGATAATTGATGATTGACGGCCGCGTAAAATTCGTCAAGCTTGCTACTTCTCTGAGCAAGCTGATTCAACTGGTGTTCAAGAGTGCGTAAGTCTCACTTATCTGCGTAATGCAAGGATAAACAAGACTTCATCTCAAGCCAGTCACCGTCAAAGATGTTACAGCTCACTAGAGCAACGTCAGCAGGGCCCCTAATTTTACCCGAATATGTTGGAGTATAGCCCGGTAGAGAGGCTTTGATCTGACTATCTCGTAGTCCTTAAGGATCCCTTCGACAGCGCGTGTCCATGATACATTTTGAGTGATTTGATCCATTTCAGACATAAAAAAGGCTTACCTGGCACAAGCTCTTATGGTTTAATAACTCTATTTAAAAATTTTTTGCACTTGTTTTATTTTTTTACTGCACAGTTTTCGCACAACTTTCTATTTTATAATTAATTTTTTTTTTTTTTTTAATTTTGGTAACACACACAATGCAATCACACAATAGAAAGCACACACTTATGATTTATGTAGATGTATAAAAATATTTTAATAAATTTTCTTTTTCGCAATTGAAATGCTTTATTCTTATATTTTTTTTATTATTTCTTAAAATTTTTTTTATGAATTTTTGTATATTATTTTTCTTATTCTTGGCAAATGCCTTGATTTCTTTACTTTCTTTAAGTTTCTTTTTTTTTATAAATCTTTTATAGATAAATTATTCTTTTAACTAGCACAATCCTTAATTATTATTTTGCTCTCTTTGTATTCAGTCACTCACACTATGAGCATTTTTTTATTTTCTTCCTCTTTATTTATTAAGTTCAATCAAAGATGGATCTGTAAAAAAATATTAATTAAAAGAGGTTTTTATTTCGCGTCGCGAAGAGTAATAAAATGGAACCGGTGCGCATGGGGGGAGCCGTGTTAGTCCCGTTTGGTCCGGATTAGCGGACCTACTAATGGCACGGTCGACACCACCACCTCATCCCTAAGCCTTCTAGGATATCCGTATGTTCCCATGTTAATACGGAAAATTTGTGCCAGGAGGATCCAAATTAGTCAACTGTGTTCCCATGATAACAGCGACGTGCACCCCATAGGACGTATTGGTCCTGACACAGATTCCCAGGCAATAAGGATAAGGATCTTTAGCACCGGTCCCTGCTCGGGCGCCAATTAACGAATCTGCGATCCGTTATATTAAAAAAAAAAACGCGAACGCCTCACCCCATTGGGTGGGCCCAACCAATTTCCGCCATCTCTTGAGAGGATAAAATAAGCTGGTATGTGATGAAAAAAAAAATAAAACTATTCAATAAGAAAAAGTTCAAAAATAAACTATCAGTACTTTTGCCCTATGATTCGAGCAATATCGCTTTCCCAAAAGAAGTTAAATGGTTGCTCTCATTAGGAGAAAAATTCGCAATACCAATAACAAATAATTATTTTTCCCTAATACACATAATTGCTGACATTGAACAGAGCATACGCACGATAAAAGATGAAAGAGAAAAGGACGTTACCAGATCAACAATAACAAATATAATAATTCAACATAAAAGAAGATTAAAAAATACAATCATAGAAAAATTTATAATTAAATTTTGGTTTGGGTTCTTGTCTCCTTTTTGTGTTTTTAACTGATAATATTAAAATACAAAAAATTTTTGTTTTTAATTTGATTTTATTTTTAATAATTTTCACAAAAATAATTTATAATTTTGGGAGGCGGCGCGTTTCGGACTCAGTCCATCATCGGGCGCAAACTTGTGTCACTTGAACTTTTTCTTATTGAATAGTTTTATTTTTTTTTATCACATACCAGCTTATTTTATCCTCTCAAGAGATGGCGGAAATAAATGAGATTCATCAAGTGGCAAAATTTCAACAATCCATTTCGTACATTCCTTCTTTCTCTTTTCAAACCTAGCCGAAGTCAGAATTACTAACCCTACCACTATTCCGAGAGTTCCACAAAATAAAAAAGTTTCCATTTATTTTAAATGGTATTATGTATATAAAGAAAATTTCTTAAAGTAATCGAAATTTAATCTCAAATTATTGAGCAAAAGAAATTAAGTACCATACTTAAGTAGTAGCTACTTAAATCCTGCATAGTTGAGTCTTGGACAGGTAGAACAATCCATGATCCATGAACACCACGTGATTCGCGCCGTTCTTCAACTACAATTGGTGTTTAAGGTTGCCTTTTAGTGCTTCAGGATGGGGTAAATGGACGAATACCTTCAAGGTTGCTGATTCAGCGAATCATCGTGG
>OY288108.1:72867437-72908633 GCA_958431115.1 Syrphus vitripennis | reverse complement strand
CAACAATCATTTCGTACATTCCTTCTTTCTCTTTTCAAACCTAGCCGAAGTCAGAATTACTAACCCTACCACTATTCCGAGAGTTCCACAAAATAAAAAAGTTTCCATTTATTTTAAATGGTATTATGTATATAAAGAAAATTTCTTAAAGTAATCGAAATTTAATCTCAAATTATTGAGCAAAAGAAATTAAGTACCATACTTAAGTAGTAGCTACTTAAATCCTGCATAGTTGAGTCTTGGACAGGTAGAACAATCCATGATCCATGAACACCACGTGATTCGCGCCGTTCTTCAACTACAATTGGTGTTTAAGGTTGCCTTTTAGTGCTTCAGGATGGGGTAAATGGACGAATACCTTCAAGGTTGCTGATTCAGCGAATCATCGTGGGATAGCGTAGCATATGGCTAAGCTTAGGCATAGGAAATTAGTTTTAAGTAGAGTTAGGCTTAATTTGGTCTTCAGAGAATAAAGTTACGTTATATTAAATTAACATATACAATTAACTCGTTTTTAATGTAAGTCGAACAGTTCGCCTCACCCCATGGGGTGAGGCGTTCGCGTTTTTTTTTTCAATATAACGGATCGCAGATTCGTTAATTGGCGCCCGAGCAGGGACCGGTGCTAAAGATCCTTATCCTTATTGCCTGGGGATCTGTGTCAGGACCAATACGTCCTATGGGGTGCTCGTCGCTGTTATCATGGGAACACAGTTGACTAATTTGGATCCTCCTGGCACAAATTTTCCGTATTAACATGGGAACATACGGATATCCTAGAAGGCTTAGGGATGAGGTGGTGGTGTCGACCGTGCCATTAGTAGGTCCGCTAATCCGGACCAAACGGGACTAACACGGCTTCCCCCATGCGCACCGGTTCCATTTTATTACTCTTCGCGACGCGAAATAAAAACCTCTTTTAATTAATATTTTTTTACAGATCCATCTTTGATTGAACTTAATAAATAAAGAGGAAGAAAATAAAAAAATGCTCATAGTGTGAGTGACTGAATACAAAGAGAGCAAAATAATAATTAAGGATTGTGCTAGTTAAAAGAATAATTTATCTATAAAAGATTTATAAATAAAAAGAAACTTAAAGAAAGTAAAGAAATCAAGGCATTTGCCAAGAATAAGAAAAATAATATACAAAAATTCATAAAAAAAATTTTAAGAAATAATAAAAAAAAATATAAGAATAAAGCATTTCGATTGCGAAAAAGAAAATTTATTAAAATATTTTTATACATCTGTATAAATCATAAGTGTGTGCTTTCTATTGTGTGATTGCATTGTGTGTGTTACCAAAATAAAAAAAAAAAAAAAATTAATTAAAAATTAGAAAGTTGTGCGAAAACTGTGCAGTAAAAAAATAAAACAAGTGCAAAAAATTTTTAAATGGAGTTATTAAACCATAAGAGCTTGTGCCAGGTAAGCCTTTTTTTTATGTCTGAAATGGATCAAATCACTCAAAATGTATCATGGACACGCGCTGTCGAAGGGATCCTTAAGGACTACGAGATAGTCAGATCAAAGCCTCTCTACCGGGCTATACTCCAACATATTCGGGGTAAAATTAGGGGCTCTGCTGACGCTGCTCTATTGAGCTATAACATCTTTGACGGTGACTGGCTTGAGATGAAGTCTTGCTTATCCTTGCATTACGCAGATAAGTGAGACCTACGCACTCTTGAACACCAGTTGAATCAGCTTGCTCAGAGAAGTAGCAAGCTTGACGAATTTTACGCGGCCGTCAATCATCAATTATCATTTATGGTTAATAAGATAAAAACCGAAACATATAGTGAAGAGACTATAAACGCATCGGTGGAAACATACCGGAATAGGGCTCTGGATGTATTCGTGCGTGGCCTTAACGGCGATATTTCACGAATGCTAATGATTCAGAGACCTAAAACCCTCCCGGAAGCATATTCTTCCTGCTTAGAGATACAGAATCTCAACTACCGGAACAATTCCGTTCATTCCTCTTCTTATTCAAACATAATTACGGCCCCAATAAACCAAAATTTCAAGACTTTAGAGTTTAAGCCCTATCTACCTCCGAGAAAACCTCAACAAAATCTTGGAGGCAAAAACAATCGGTTCAACTGGAGTTCTCCCCACGAAAGTGGTCCTCCACCAAGGCCTGGACCAAAACCTCTAGAGAAAATGGATTGTGATCGAACTATGCAAAGCAAACAGGTCAACTACGTTAACCGTCCGAAATCTCATAACCCGTTCAAACAATATGTCCAGGGAAGATTCTTTGCTCATGCCGGCGACGATACAGTTGTCAAATTCTTTGTCCTACCTGGACTTGAAAACTTCGATGGGATCATTGGGGATGACCCGCTTAAAGAATTTGAGGCTGTCATTGATAGGAAAAAGAATTTGCTAACAATTAATTATGATGGACTGAGTCCGAACGCGCCGCCTCCCAAAATTATAAATTATTTTTGTGAAAATTATTAAAAATAAAATCAAATTAAAAACAAAAATTTTTTGTATTTTAATATTATCAGTTAAAAACACAAAAAGGAGACAAGAACCCAAACCAAAATTTAATTATAAATTTTTCTATGATTGTATTTTTTAATCTTCTTTTATGTTGAATTATTCTATTTGTTATTGTTGATCTGGTAACGTCCTTTTCTCTTTCATCTTTTATCGTGCGTATGCTCTGTTCAATGTCAGCAATTATGTGTATTAGGGAAAAATAATTATTTGTTATTGGTATTGCGAATTTTTCTCCTAATGAGAGCAACCATTTAACTTCTTTTGGGAAAGCGATATTGCTCGAATCATAGGGCAAAAGTACTGATAGTTTATTTTTTGAACTTTTTCTTATTGAATAGTTTTATTTTTTTTTTCATCACATACCAGCTTATTTTATCCTCTCAAGAGATGGCGGAAATTGGTTGGGCCCACCCCATGGGGTGAGGCGTTCGCGTTTTTTTTTTAATATAACGGATCGCAGATTCGTTAATTGGCGCCCGAGCAGGGACCGGTGCTAAAGATCCTTATCCTTATTGCCTGGGGATCTGTGTCAGGACCAATACGTCCTATGGGGTGCTCGTCGCTGTTATCATGGGAACACAGTTGACTAATTTGGATCCTCCTGGCACAAATTTTCCGTATTAACATGGGAACATACGGATATCCTAGAAGGCTTAGGGATGAGGTGGTGGTGTCGACCGTGCCATTAGTAGGTCCGCTAATCCGGACCAAACGGGACTAACACGGCTTCCCCCATGCGCACCGGTTCCATTTTATTACTCTTCGCGACGCGAAATAAAAACCTCTTTTAATTAATATTTTTTTACAGATCCATCTTTGATTGAACTTAATAAATAAAGAGGAAGAAAATAAAAAAATGCTCATAGTGTGAGTGACTGAATACAAAGAGAGCAAAATAATAATTAAGGATTGTGCTAGTTAAAAGAATAATTTATCTATAAAAGATTTATAAAAAAAAAGAAAGTTAAAGAAAGTAAAGAAATCAAGGCATTTGCCAAGAATAAGAAAAATAATATACAAAAATTCATAAAAAAATTTTTAAGAAATAATAAAAAAAAATATAAGAATAAAGCATTTCAATTGCGAAAAAGAAAATTTATTAAAATATTTTTATACATCTGTATAAATCATAAGTGTGTGCTTTCTATTGTGTGATTGCATTGTGTGTTACCAAAATTAAAAAAAAAAAAAAAATTTAATTAAAAATTAGAAAGTTGTGCGAAAACTGTGCAGTAAAAAAATAAAACAAGTGCAAAAAATTTTTAAATGGAGTTATTAAACCATAAGAGCTTGTGCCAGGTAAGCCTTTTTTTTATGTCTGAAATGGATCAAATCACTCAAAATGTATCATGGACACGCGCTGTCGAAGGGATCCTTAAGGACTACGAGATAGTCAGATCAAAGCCTCTCTACCGGGCTATACTCCAACATATTCGGGGTAAAATTAGGGGCCCTGCTGACGCTGCTCTATTGAGCTGTAACATCTTTGACGGTGACTGGCTTGAGATGAAGTCTTGTTTATCCTTGCATTACGCAGATAAGTGAGACTTACGCACTCTTGAACACCAGTTGAATCAGCTTGCTCAGAGAAGTAGCAAGCTTGACGAATTTTACGCGGCCGTTAATCATCAATTATCATTTATGGTTAATAAGATAAAAACCGAAACATATAGTGAAGAGACTATAAACGCATTGGTGGAAACATACCGGAATAGGGCTCTGGATGTATTCGTGCGTGGCCTTAACGGCGATATTTCACGAATGCTAATGATTCAGAGACCTAAAGCCCTCCCGGAAGCATATTCTTCCTGCTTAGAGATACAGAATCTCAACTACCGGAACAATTCCGTTCATTCCCCTTCTTATTCAAACATAATTACGGCCCCAATAAACCAAAATTTCAAGACTTTAGAGTTTAAGCCCTATCTACCTCCGAGAAAACCTCAACAAAATCTTGGAGGCAAAAACAATCGGTTCAACTGGAATTCTCCCCACGAAAGTGGTCCTCCACCAAGGCCTGGACCAAAACCTCTAGAGAAAATGGATTGTGATCGAACTATCCAAAGCAAACAGGTCAACTACGTTAACCGTCCGAAATCTCATAACCCGTTCAAACAATATGTCCAGGGAAGATTCTTTGCTCATGCCGGCGACGATACAATTGTCAAATTCTGTGTCCTACCTGGACTTGAAAACTTCGATGGGATCATTGGGGATGACCCGCTTAAAGAATTTGAGGCTGTCATTGATAGGAAAAAGAATTTGCTAACAATTAAATCAGGCATAAAAATACCATTAAAAGAAAAAGTATCGCGCCAAGTAAATATAACTTTTAGCGACGATCTTCCTCTTGAAGTTAGGCAGGGGTTGAAAGCATTAATTGATAAATATGGACCGCTCTTTGGACCAATTGACGTAAATGAAGTAATTGACACTTCGATTCAGGCAGAAATTAGAACGTATACGAACGAGCCTGTATATACAAAGAGCTATCCATATCCATCATGCCTTAGAGAAGTAGTTGAGGAAGAGATAGCCAAACTTTTAGATGAAGGAATTATAAGGCCTTCAAAAAGTCCCTATAATTCGCCAATTTGGAGTGTGCCCAAAAAACCCAAGCCGGATGGTGAAAAACAGTATAGGATGGTTATTGATTATAAAAGACTAAACAAGGTGACAATTTCTGACGCATACCCAATACCAGATATAAACGCTACACTTGCTAGCTTAGGGAACGCTCGATACTTTACAACTTTTGACTTGACCTCGGGATTCCACCAAATCCCAATGAAACCCTCGGACATACCTAAAACAGCATTTTCCACCATGAATGGCAATTACGAGTTTTTGAGACTGCCATTTGGTCTCAAGAACGCACCAGCCATTTTTCAACGTACTATCGATGACGTGCTCAAGCCATTTATTGGGAAAATCTGTTACGTTTATATCGACGATATAATCGTTTTCAGTGAAAATGAAAGGAAGCATTTAGAAAACATACAACCTTCGGTAAATCTGAAAGAACTTTAATCGTTTCTCGGACTTACCTCTTATTACAGGATGTTCATCCGGGACTACGCCAAGGTCGCCAAGCCATTAACTAACCTAACTAGGGGCGAAAATGCCCAAGTTAAAGCCAACCAGTCAAGGAAAATCCCAATCAATTTGGATGAATGTGCGTTGAAGGCTTTCAATGAACTAAAATTACTCCTTACTTCCGCTGAAGTCCTAGCTTTTTCGAACTTCAATAAACCATTTATTCTTACGACGGATGCTAAGAATTTAGCAATAGGCGCTGTTCTGTCACAGGGGGAAACAGGAAAGGAAAAATCTATTGCATTTATTTCTAGATCATTAAGTGATAGTGAGGAACATTTTGCCACAAATGAGAAAGAAATGTTGGCAATAGTTTGGGCCTTAGACAACCTGAGGTCATATCTTTATGGAGCAAAAAAAATCCGTATATTCACAGACAATCAACCACTAACTTATGCTCTCGGCAACCGCAATTACAACGCGAAGTTGAAGCGTTGGAAGGCCAGGATAGAAGAATACAACTGCGAATTAATTTACAAACCCGGTAAATCAAATGTCGTAGCGGATTTGTTTTTAAGGCTAAGAATTGATAACGAACACTCAGCCGTCTCAGCGAAAGCTGAAATGGAATGCCAAGTGAATGCGTTACATAACGAGTCGTCTACGAAATCTGCCTCTGAAAAAGATCCCTCCATGAATGATAATAGATCCCAAACTGACACAGCCTTGGAGCATTTTTCCTCCACGGAATCTTCAAATGATGAAGCGGCTTCCACAGAATCTGCCGATGAGACAATGCATAGTGCAGAGCAGGACGCAACAGATCTGATTTTGCACGTTGAGGCACCCCTTAACGTTTTTCGAAACCAGATAATTATAAATGTAACAGATCAAAAAGTTGATTCTTTCGAGGAACCGCATCCCGGTTACTCAAGGCATTGCTTTGCAACCTCATATTTGGACAATGAAACGCTGACGAATACTCTGAAAGCAAAACTGCAGCCTACTATTGTTAACGGCATTAAAATTCCGGAACTTTGCATGGAGTTGCTACAGAAGGTCTATCTAGAAACTTTTTAGAACTATAAAATAAGACTAACCCAGAGATTGGTAGAGGATGTCAAGGATGAGAATCGAGTGTAGGAACTCATTAGTAAAGAGCACAAGCGAGCACATAGAAATGCACGAGAAAACAAAGAACAACTTCTCGAGAAGTATTACTTACCAAAAATGAATAGCTTGATAACTCGATACGTGAAGTCCTGTGACATCTGTCTTGCCAATAAATACGATAGACACCCAGCAACTCCAATGTTTCAGCCTACCCCGGTTCCGTCTTATCCCTGTGAAATACTTCACATGGACATTATGGAAATACAGGGCGAAAAGTTCATCTCATGCATCGACAAATTTTCTAAATTTGCCAAATTATTTCACATAAAGAGTAAGTCTTCTCTCTATCTAAGGGACAAAGTGATAAAAATTCTTCACTATTTCACGGTCCCGAAGATGCTTGTCACTGACAATGAAAGAAGTTTCCTTAGTCCTATAATGGTTAAAATCATTAAAATGCTTGATATTCAAATGTATCAAACACCAGTCAATCGTAGCGAAGTTAATGGTCAAGTCGAGAGGTTTCATTCCACGATCCTAGAAATCTATCGATGCTTAAAAGCTGAATACAAAGAACTAAAACTAAGAGAACTGTTAAATATCTCTGTTGACCGATATAACAACACGATCCACTCTGTCACAGAACGAAAACCATCTGATATGTTTTTTAACAGAAGTACCAGAGTGAACTTTCAGAATATGGCAAACTTCAGGATAAGAGTTAACCAAGAGTTGAGGGAAAAAATACGCCAAAAACAAAAAATCAGGAATAAACGGTTCAATAAAAAGAAGTCAATCCCTAAAAAAATTTAAAAAAGGGGATATAGTTTATACTTCCTTCAAGAGGATCCAAGGCAAGCATAAGCCCCTGTATC
Source organism: Syrphus vitripennis (assembly GCA_958431115.1). Lineage (NCBI taxonomy): Eukaryota > Metazoa > Arthropoda > Insecta > Diptera > Syrphidae > Syrphus > Syrphus vitripennis. The sequence goes on along the minus strand of OY288108.1, from coordinate 72,901,089 downwards.
GGAAGGAAGTTGTGTCCAAAGATAATAAGGTCACTATTACAACAGATACAGGTCGAAAAATACACAAGACTCAAGTTAAAAATACATAGAAGTAAGAAGCACATTCGCAAATAAAGTAACACACATGAATAGAAAAAGCACTATGAACACGTATATTGGGTTTTAGAGTAAAATTGTAATACATGAAATAAGAAAGCGCATACTCACAAAAAATCTTGTAAAACACATGAAAATGCATATTGCAAAAAGAATACATAAAAAATACGTAAAATATATGTAAAAAAAAGGAAGGAAAGGGATGTCTACCTTAAAAATAAAAAAGCCCTGAAATATTAATCCCAAAAGAAAAATTTAAAAAATAAATATTAATTTTAATTCTCTAGCATTGAAAATATTTCCATAAAAATTAATTTTAATTTTCTTTTCTAGCATTGAAAACACATCTATAAAATCTAAATTTAAATCTCTAATCCTTTTCTAGCATTAAAATTATTTCTATAAAATTATCCATTTAATAAAAGTGTTAAAATTAATAATTAATATTATATAGTGTTACTAGTATATAACTTAGTTTGTAAAGCTACAATTAATTAAATTTAAGCAATTATTATCTTTTTTTACATAAATAAGATTAACCATTATGCTTACAACAGCAGCTGAGGGACTAAACATCTTCAATTACAAAGAACCGCTGATTTCGCTGAAAGAAGGCAGAGGATGGATAATTGACGATAATTTCAAGCTGGTGCACGTGATTGACCTTGGACACTTCGAGGAAATGCTTGAGAAGCTAGACGAAATTATTGCCAATAATCTTAAAGAACAGGATCGTAAGCATTTAATCCAATATCATCTCAATCAAACTAGAGATCGCATACATGTATTGAAGGGCAAATCACTTCGCAAAGCAAGATCGATAAACTGGATAGGAAGTGCCTGGAATTGGATAGCAGGAAATCCTGATGCAGCAGATTGGGACCAGATTCTTTAGACTAAAGAAAAAATAACACTCAACAATAATCAGCAGTACAAAATTAACAGCAAGATCTTCGGCATCACTGCAGAGATAACGGGAAAAATCAATCTGCTTATAACCAGAGTCAACAGTGGTATAAAGGATACTATTTCCGGCAGATTTGAACAAGATGTCCTAAATGAAATACTCGTTATTAAAGGAGAAATAAATGAAATAGTACGCGCTTGCCAGATTGCCAAAAAAGGCTTGATTAACACCAATATTTTGGACAAGGAAGAAATTGGCAGGCTTGTCAATGAGATTGAAACTCTACTTTATGCCAACGAGATCGAGGCGATACAGTATGGGACACCAGCTGTTTTTACTAACGAGACGATGTTGCTATACGTATTATCTATGCCAAAGGTTAGGAAAGATGAATTCAATCTCCTACAAACAAGAGCATCGATTATAGGGAACAGGCAGATCGATCTTAATTTCAACAGAATGCTAGTCAACCACCAAGAGACGTATGGCATTATAGATAACTGCCTTTCGATAAGCAACACAACTGATTGCGTTGCAAGACTTTTAAAAGGAGGTTCGGCAACTTGTTCATACCGTACAAATGCAAAGGAAGTTATTGAGCTCATAAATTCAGATACTATCTTCCTAACTAACTTTAAAGGTGAAGTCAAATCAAATAACTTTCAAAGAATTCTTGAAGGGACCTTTATCATACAAATCCAGAATGAAACGGTTCACCTGAACAACAGAACCTTTAGAAGCCACACTGTGACAGTCCTACAACCTCTCCCGCCGACTTTAACGAACATCTCCAAGCAGGATAACAAGCTGGATCTGGATTACGTTCACAACATCGGCCTTGCGAACATCGAACGCCTGAGTAACCTCGATACAAAATTCAACATTTCCCTGAATACGGAGGCTGCGATAATCCTATTGGTCGTTATTACAATACATTACCTTTGGCGAAAGATGCACCCGAAAATCAGCCTCCCATCAATTCAAATAACAGCAAATCCATTTCCAATTCAAGGACATCATCCGATCCCACAGAGACGTCTTAACCAGTCAACAATTTCTGATGTCACAACTGATCTACGGGACGTAGACCTTTAAAGGGGGAGGAGTTAACACGTCGCATTCACATGCGCACCGTTATGATTTGCTGAGCCAGCAAATCATGTTGAGACAAATTATGATTTCCCACGATTGGTGGGTATCCAATAACGGCGCATTGCAATGCAATGGGGTAAATGGACGAATACCTTCAAGGTTGCTGATTCAGCGAATCATCGTTGGATAGCGTAGCATATGGTTAAGCTTAGGCATAGGAAACTAGTCTTAAGTAGAGTTAGTCTTAATTTGTTCTTCAGAGAATAAAGTTCCGTTAGATTATATCAACATATACAAGTAACTCGTTTTTATTGTAAGTCGAACAGTTGGGCCCACCCCACGGGGTGAGGCGTTCGCGTTTTCGGATCGCGGATTCGTTAATTAAGCCAAATGAACCAAATGAATCAAATAAATATTTAAGAGAACAACATAAAATATAATAAATAACGTGTACGCAAGAGTATACATGTGTTTATGTGAGAGAATTAAATTAATAGAAAATAGAAAAATATACTCAGTATCGAGTGGTATCTTGTATATTATTGAAGAGAATCAATATATAAAGTACTTTAGCATAAACAAATATACACACTTACAAACCGATTAGTACAATGAGTAAATAAAATATTATCACAAAAGATTAATTTATATTTTAGATTTTGGATATTATTTGGAGGTTAATAAATTATGTAATTGAATAGGTACCTTGAAAACTGAATTATGATGTGCTTTTATTCGAAATACTTTTCATTAGATGGAATATTTGTTAAAAGAATGAGTTATTAAGATATTTTTGAGTGCAAGGGAGAGTATAATAGTGCTAGGTAATCGACGTAAAGTGACAGTATTTTAAACAATTACTCAACTTTGAGTTTGGGGCTTTCGCCATACTCTTTATTTGCGAAGCGTTGGCCATGGATGGTCATTATTTCTTTTTTATTATAGTTGAATGTGGGAAGGTTACGAAAAGGGAACCAAATAACACCTTGTGGTTTCCCAATAAGAGATTTGGACATAGAGGGAGAGTTTATTTCTAGACCTGTTATAGAGAGTTTGTTCGAAATATTTACTGTTTAGTTTAGTTTAGTTTAGTTTAGTTTAGTTTATTTCAATCTACGATTTTAACAATCAACAGATTTACGAATTTTTACAATATTTGTATTACCTATAACTACCTACCTAAAATAATATTATATATAGTATAGTAATATAAAATTTAAAATTTAAAACAAATGGGATAATTTAACAGTCCAATTTAAAAAAAATCAATTTTAAATCCTTTTTGAACCTATCTCTACTCAAAGACTTTTAATTTGGTATTGGTGTTACAAGGACAACTTTCATTATTGAAATTTATAAACAAATTGTTATTTTTCAAGAAAAAAACGAAAATTGTAAATAATTTTTTCACCAGTTTTAAATTGAAAAAAAAAAAAAATATTTTTTTTAAAAAGGAGGGGGCCTCGAGGTTAGCATTACCTACGGGCCTTTACATGTCTTAATCCGCCCCTACCTACATATATTAAATTTAGGCCGGAGGGAGGGTCATACTCAGGCACCCACTACCACCTTGGGTTGCCAACACCGATTTCGAAGAATATTTAACACCATTTGTTTTGTTTTTTGTTTTTCTCTTTTCCGTGGATTAGCAGGACCTCTGTTACCATTTAAGGTAATTTAAGCTGAAGTATAATTAAAGGTTGAAATTTTCGGCGAACAAGTTTAGCTCGTGTGAAAAAAATATTTCGTTCTTATTGTTTTTTTATTTAAAAGTTGAACATGGATATATTAAGTACTGGTATGAGTTGTTGTTTTCTTTTTTTCTTGTTTATGGGAATTTTGGTGATTTTTTGAAAAACTGGTCTTTTTAAGGCTTAAAAATTGTATAAACTTAAGCTTTAAAAAAAATGGTAGCAAAATATTTATGCCATTATGTTCTGTTGTTATTGTCATCATCATCATCGGCTCGACAACCGGGGTCCGGCCTTGGCCTCCTTCAACAAGTCTCTCCACTTAGCCCGGTCTTGAGCCGACGCCATCCAGTTGCGCACCCCAAGGCTTCGGGCGTCCTGGTCTACGCCATCTCTCCAGCGCAAGTATGGTCTACCATATAAGGACTTTCCTAGTCGGTTCCTCTTCACTCATGGTCATGCGAGCTAGGTGCCCTGCTCACCGGAGTCTACCGAGCCTAATTTTTGTCACTATGCCTGATTGAAAGTAGATTGCATGCAATTCATGATTGTACCGTCTCCGGAATCTTCCTTCTTCACATATGGGGCCAACAATTCTCCTTAAGACTTTTCTCTCGAACGCAGCTAAGAGGTCGGAGTGTCTTTTGCTTAGCACCCAAGTCCCGGATCCATACGTGAGTACTGGCAGGACCATGGTCCTGTACAGCAGCAGTTTTGAAGTTATGGTGAGATTTCTGGATTTGAAAAGCTTTGACAGACTGTAGTAAGCTCTGTTGGAACTGAGCAGCCACCCGCGTATTTCTTCTTCTGCTTCTATTGACCCAAGGTATTTAAAGGATTGTACCACTTCAAATTCGTGCTCCGCTACCTTGATTGTTTGACCAACTGTTCTTCTCGCATTCCACGTCACTATGTACTTTGTTTTACCTTCACTAATGTGCAGCCCCCGATTTTGTGCCGCCTGCTCGATCTGGATGAAGGAATCGTGTACAACTTGTTCGGTCCTTTCGATGATGTCAATGTCGTCTGCGTGAGCCTATATCTGGCTGGACCTGTTGACGATGGTCCCTCTTGTTGCCGTGCACAGAGTCACGGGTTGCTTTCTCCAACGCCAGTTTGAAGAGGAGGCAGGCCAAACCATCCCCTTGTCGGAGTCCATTAAAGATGTTGTTTGGTCTGGATAGCAATCCGGCTATTTTTATTTGGCTTGTTACGTTGGTCATGGTCAACCTACAAAGTCGTGTCAATTTATTTGGGATGCCGAATTCTCTCATGGCTTTGTAAATTTCTACCCTGGCTATGCTATTATAGGCGGCCTTAAAGTCTATAAGCAGATGGTATGTTTGACCCTATGGTTCCCCCTCCTGTGAAAATCACGTCTAGGCTTGCTGTCCTTCCACCCACTCCAAATGACCCAGATAGAAGTTATATGATGTCATGCTTACGAGATAATAAACTTTTTGATAACGTTCGCCTTTACCTCGCATACTTATATGACAAACCTGATTCCGTTTGTCTTGACCAGCTGCTTATGCCTCCCATATCGGCTTTAAACGCGTTTCTCACCTTCAAAGTACCCGCAACACTCTAAAAAAATATTACCAACCCTAACCTTAATACTTTATCTCTATATTACCAAAACTTTAGGGGTCTTCGGACAAAAACAACATCCATTTATCTCAACTCCCAAAAACTTCCCTATGAAGTCTTTGCCCTAACGGAAACAAACCTCTGTAACTCTATCCTCGATGAAGAACTCTGTTCCTCTTCTTTTGAGTTTGTGTGTGTAAAATTGTCTTTAAATAAACGACATATTTACTTAGTCTGCTGCTATATTCGTCTTTCCCAACCCACCCAAGCTTATCAACTTGCTGTTGATGAAATCGACTCCTTGTTTAAAGTGACAGACACTCTTGATGACTTAATTATTGTCGGTGACTTCAACCTCCCACAACTTTAATGGAATCTATCTGATGATGAATTGTCTTTTGTGTCTATAAATTCCTCTGAATAGGAATTTCTGCTCACTGACCGATTCTCTGCCCTTGGTCTAAGTCAGTTTAGTGGTATAACTAACAACTTAGGTAGACAGCTCGACCTAATTTTCTCATCAGATGCCCCTTGTTCCTTTGTTTCTGAAAGCAGTCATCTACTATCTACCCTCGACCACTACCGCCCCCCTCTTTCCCTTATATTCTCATTTGAATACGATAATGACTCAGTGTTGTCTGAACATTCATTTTTTTCAACTTTCGACTTTGGTTATCTTAATAATCTTATCAACAATATTGATTTTAGTTCCTTCTTGTACAAAAACATCTCAATTGATCCCCTTGCAATTTTTATACACGTCGATCTTTAACTGCCTCGTTCAGGCCGTCCCTTACGTTCCGCGTAAACATGTCTCCTCCTCCGCTCCCTGGTATAATAAAGAATTCTGAAACCTTCGACACGTGAGAAATAAATTAGGGAAAACATATTTAAGAACAAGGTCGGGTCTCGGCTTCTCATACTACCAGCAAGCTCAACAACGCGTCTCTTCTCTGTGCGAACTCCTTTACCAACAATACATTGACAGAATGCAAAATAGCCTGATTTTGGATCCTAGACGCTTCTACCAATTTATTAACATTAAACGTAAATCCGACAACTTTCCCTCAGCTTTCAAATTTCTCGACTCGACATCTGTCGATCCTAAAATAATCAAGAACCTGACTATAATTTTTTTACCCTCGCGTGGCAGTCACCTTGTAGCGGTACGGGGGCTTAAGTTTCAAAGATTCATTTGACCTGCCGGTATTGGGGATCACCCAAGCCGGGAGTGATCTTGAGGAGTTACGAACTAAGTACTGCCCCCCTAATCCAGTGTGTTACGTGCACCGTGCCTATTGGATGGTTTGCAGCCAGGGGGTATACCGGCTGTATTCTAACGGTACCTCTTCGACACCAGGTCGAATCGGAGAGTAACTTAGACCTTGCCATATCATGCGGAGCTGTGATATGGCAGACCAACCTTTCTCTAGCTACTCGTGGGAACAAAATATGCCAAAAAAAATAAAACAAAAGAACAACAACAACCACAAAACATATAACATTCCGCGGGATGTCACCGCAAATGAGTATGCGAATCGCATGGAAAACATTTTCCTTAACGATTCGAGACCGGGAATGAGTTTTTATTTGAAGAGCAGGTCTTTTGATAAAACTCAGAACCGGGCAGTTCAGGGAGAATCGTCAGCAAGTCAGGGGAAAACAACACCCAGACGAGCAGAGGACGAAACTCTAAGCACACCTAGAGCTAGTACTGGGAGAACATCTCCGGTGCAAGTTAAAGATGATGCCAAAGCCGTAGAAGGTACAAAAGTTGGGAAGACACCAGCAAAGGTTGCCTCTCCACCACCAAAAGACCCGCGGCATGAAAAGACCAGAAAAACCACTGGTCCACTCCCGCAAAAGGGGATGCCAGGGGCATTCGATGACCACTGAGAAAAAAACTGAGTGGAGCGGTGTGCAGGTGGTACCTCCGGTTCCTGGGTCAGGGGATGTCCCCGCAGGAAGCCCGGAAAAAGGTTGACGAGAGGAAAGCAGACCCTAACAAGGGACCTGTTAGTAGTCTGGATACTGGGAAGAGGAAGAGCAACAAAATCACTCCTCCCAAAAGGCAAGATGCCAAAAAGTCCAGGACGTTGGCCACAGAAAAAGCGGGACCAAGCACCGCAAAAATCGTGCGGATGAGCAACAGCTCTCGTATGCGAATGCGGCCAAGAGTGTGAGGATTGTGGTTCTACCAAGGCAATACCCTCAGGTTACCCTCAGCGCGGATGAACTTTCGGCACTGGAGGAAGCCATTATTGAGGAAGTGTCCCTTGGGTGGAAGCACAAACTCAAGTTCAATGGCCTGCACTTTAGAACGGGGCTGCTGCTAGTTGATTGTGATGGACCAGCGACGGCAGAATGGCTCAAGGAGAAGGCATCCAAATTGAGCACTTGGAAGGAGGATGAAATCTCCAAGATGCAAAATACCACCCTGTTTTTGCCAAGAAGTGCTTTGCAAGTTAACAAAAAATCGTTGTCCAGGCGCAAAATGACGGACTAATGGTGCACGCCTGGAAAATGCTCACCAGTAAAGCTGAAGGCAAAGGTCAGCTTATGGTGATCGGCGTTGACGACCAATCCGCGAATGCTATAGTGAAAGCAGAACACCAGCTTCACTTTAAGTTCGGTAAAATCCCAGTAACGAGACTCCAAAAGCGAACAGCAGGCCAAGTCACTGCAGCAAAAACCCATCCTTCCAATTCCCCCATCCCCCCACAACCAGCTCTAACATACCCCCCACTCCATTACTTACCTAAAAAACCCAACCTATCCCAATCTCCGTAATATCGGATCCCACCCAAAACCCCGTAACTCCCAAACCCATCCTAATCCCGACTACTCCCGAACCCATCCTTTCCCTAGTAACTCCCAATCCCACTGAGACAACCTTCCAAAGCCAGGAACAACAACGGGCAATGGAACTAGACACTTCCAGATGGACGAAGAAATGGAGGGCATTGACCTCTCTTCTAGTTCATCTGACTTAGACGAGGTGCTTCCCACAAACGAGGATTAAGATAGTCTGCTAGTAGATGAGGGGGCACCAGCCCCCACCTGTTAAACAGACTATGTCTGGACGCGGGATCAGAACCAGACAAGCCCAGGTAAATTTGCACCACGTAAAAGCAGCAACCGCCATTATATCTCAAAAATTTTCAGCTGATGACCTGGGATTAGTCCTGAACGAATAGGTCTAGCAGAAACGACAAATTGTAACCTTGAGTTAGAACACTTAGTAAACGAGTTTAGTGGGGCAATAATTGAGGCTTATGAACTCAGTTGCCCCAATAAGGAAGGTAAAAGACAAAAGGATGCTCCTTGGTGGAACAGAAATCTGTCAAAACTAAGATCCAAGGTAAGAAAACTCATTAATAAGGCAAAGAGTACTGGGGAGTGGAATAATTACTCTGCAGAGTTGACCAATTATAACCGGGAAATCAGAAGGGCAAAAAGAAAGAGCTTTGAAATGTTCTGTGAGGGGGCTTCATCTACTCCGGTAGCTGCTAGACTTCGCAAAGCTCTACCATCACATCGCTAGCACTTCGTTACCTGGATGGTAGCTACACGGAAAATGGTAGATAACTTGACAGAGAGAATACCTCTCAGGTTAAACCGGATAGACTGGCAGATAGCCTCGACTATTTGCACAGGCAATAGGATTGAATGGGCGATAAGTACCTTTCAACTCTTTAAATCACCGGGTGTAGATGGCATTTTCTAGCCCTTCTGCAAAAAGGAAAGGAAGAAGTAATGCCTTACATCAAAAAATTGCTTCGAAGTAGTATTGCACTTGGATACATACCAAGTTTATGGAGAAGAGCAAAGGTAATTTGTATATCCAAAGTGGGGAAAAAAGATACAACCCATCCTAAGTCATTCAGGCCAATTAGCTTAACATCTTTTTTTTACTGAAAACTTTGAACAGAAGTCTTAAGTCTTAATAAGCATGCCTCTAAATCACCACCAGCATGCCTACAGAGCGGGTAGGTCCACAGAAACCGCTCTGTATGAACTAATAAACAATGTACAGATAGCTTTAGATGGTAAGGAAATTGCCATTTGTGCCTTCCTGGATATAGAAGGAGCCTTTGACAACACCTCACATGAAGCTGTTGACAGGGCTCTTAGAAGAAAGGGGGTACCCACCACCATTATTAGATGGATAGGTAGAATGCTAAGTACAAGAACGGCGGAAGCAAATGCAGGACAAAATATTCAGAATGTCATCACTACAAGAGGTTGCCCTCAGGGAGGGGTACTATCACCCTTACTGTGGAGCCTTGTAGTAAATGAACTACTTGAAATTCTAACTTCTCAAGGTATACGATGTATTGGCTTTGCCGATGACATTGTAATAACTCTTTGTATATGAAAACTATAGTACTCTCATGGTGGAAGTCGAATGGGGCGACATCTAGTGTATGCCGGCAACCCTTACTCTTTTTTTTGCGGAGAGCTTATGGAGGTTTTAAATGATATTTATAGATATTTTTTGGATGCAATTATCCAAAAAATAGTCTCCTCTTGCCCCTACCACCAATTTTCGACGCTAAAAGACTCACCAAATCGAATTTTACACCTCACATTTTGCAGCGCCACCACCAGGATCCGGGCAACCCTAAAAAAACTCGCCATGAGAGTACTATAGTTTTCATATACAAAGAATAACTGCCTTGGGGAAGTTTGAAGAAACTCTTTGTGACATAATACAAAGCGGACTAAATGTAACAAAGAAATGGTGTTTGAATATCAACCCCACAAAGACGGCAATAATACCATTTACCAAGAAAAGACTTCTGGAGAAATAATCGACACCCAAAGAGAGGTCAAGCATCTAGGCAAGGCATAACACTAGATAGCAAGTTGCTTTGGAATAAACATGTCAATTGTCAATATAACTGTCAGAAAAGCCACAAAAGCCCTGATGATTTGCAAAAAAATTGCAGGAAAATCATGGGGTTGCAAACCACACATCCTGAGATGGATGTACATGTACACCATGATGGTAAGACCCATCATTACCTATGGGGCGGTTGCATGGCACAAAAAAACCGAACTAACAACCACTAAGAAGAAATTAGAAAAGGTGCAAAGGCTTGTATGTATATGTATAACCGGAGCAATGAGAACATGCCCTACAGCAGCAATGGAAAACATCTTAAAAAGCGCCACTACACGTGGCAATAGGAAGTGCTGCTAAGGGAGCAATCATGAGGTTTGCTAAGGAGGGCACTGGGACAGGGAAGATCATTGGTCATAGAGAGAAGAACATGATCCTCAAGTCCACAGAAATGAACCTTCTTGACATTCCCAGGGACAGCATGATTAGAAAATATAACTTCGAAAAGCTTTTTCGAACGGAGTTAAGTTGCAAAAGAGACTGGATAAGTGAAATGGAAAACTACAATCTCAATGCAAACACCATGAAGTGGTATACTGATGGATCGAGAAATTCTGACGGGACTGGTGTAAAGATTTTTGGGCCTAGAACCAAAATTTCCATACCGATGGGGAAGTCCACCAGCATATTCAAGGCGGAAGTGAACGCCATTGGAAAATGCGCAGAACGTAACATCGATAGAAAATACAAAAACCAAAACATTGCCATCATGTCAGACAGTCAAGCTGCACTTAAAGCTTTAAATTCATACACCATTACTTCTAAACTAGTATGGGAATGTGTGAATAAGCTCAACGAACTGGGCAAGGAAAACAAAGTCACACTACATTGGGTACCAGGTCACGTCGGTGTCTAGGGCAATGAAGAGTCTGACTCCCTAGCAAAAATAGGAGCAATGACACCCCTAACGGGTCCAGAGCCCTATTGTGGTATAGGAGAGAATATAATTAAAAACAAGATCAAATCCGAAGAGGAGGCGAAAAGATCAAAAATCTGGGAAGAACTTCCCAAACTGAGACAGGCAAAACTCTTATTTGGGAAATACAACCGAGAGCGTTTCCTATCCTGCATCAGCCTAAGTAGGAACAATCTTAGGAGATTAACGGGTCTCCTCTCCGGCCATTGCAAACTGAGAAGATACCTCAGTATCCTGGGTCTAGTGAGCAGCGCTTCCTGCAGATTCTGCAACGCTCATGAGGAGACACCGGACCACATAATAGGAAAAACTGATGCATCATAGACATAAATATCTGGGCAAGTACCATATATGTAGAAGAGAATGAATTACATTCTCTAAAAATAAATTTAAGATCCACCACAACTAACCTTACAAAATTCGTTTCTAAAACTCTTAATGAATTAGAAAAAGGAAATGAAAAGGATGTTATCACCACCGAATTTAGTAAAGCTTTTGAAAAAATCGGCCACAAAATTTTTTATCTTAAACTTAAAGCCCTCGGTTTTCCTCCCTTTTTTATTTCTTGGCTCAGATCATACCTAGAGAACCGTCAATATAGAGTTATGTTCAGGTTTTCAATCTCTGATCCCATCCATTCAACATCGGGCGTTCCTCAAGGGAGCCACCTTGCCCCTTTGATTTTTGAACAATAAAGGACGTTGTTAATGTCATCAATGATTCGACAGTTTCTTTTTACGCTGATGATATGAAAATAATTAAAGTCATTTCTACTCCGTCCGATCCTATTCTACTTCAAAACGACCTCAATGCATTCCAAACATGGTGTAACAAAAATTTTCTAGAACTCAATGTTACAAAATGTCAATCCATAACTTTCTCACGTAAACGTTTAGTTTCCTTCTCGAACATATTTTTTTCAAGAAGTTGCTATTCAAATTGTCTTCTCTATTCGTGATCTTGGAGTTATTTGCGACAGCCAGCTAAATTTTAGAGCTCATTTTGATTATATTATCAAACGTTGGTCTAAGGAATTCTCAAAAGAATCGAAGCTCTACAACGTAGATTTCTTCGACTTACACACCGTGGTCTCCCTTGGTCTGATAATCTCATCTTACCCCCTTATGAAGATCGTTTAAAATTAATCAATTTGCAAACCCTGCATAGACGCCGCGAAGTCGCTGATATTCTCTTTCTGCACCAGATATTAGTAGGGAAATAGACTCATCCTATCTTGTGGAAACGATTCCCATCTACACTAACCATCGACACGTTAGATCTGCTCCTCTCTTCCGCCTCCCTCATCACCACACAAATTACGGTCTCTTTGAACCTATTTCAAGAATGCTGCGCTTGGCTAATAACGCACAAGTTTCCTTCGACTTCCATTTTAGTACTTCCTCACTAAGAAGCTCTCTCTACAATTCATCCTAAGACCCCTTTCTTCTTCTTCACTTAAAACACTAGATTTAAGTTAACTTGTAAGTTTAGTCTTAAGCTGAATAAATAAATAAATAAAGATTTAAAACACTAGATTTAAGTTAACTTGTAAGTTTAGTTTTAATTTTAGATGTACGTACATACATAAGTATTGCTTGCTTGCATTGAGCTGAATAAGTAAATAAGTGCACAGTAAAAAAAATAAATTCAAGGCATTTTTCCATCGCCTGCCTAAGGATAAAGACCTGATCAGGTATTGATTTGCCTAGAATGAAACCACATTGATATTGTCCGATTATGGTTTTAGCGTATGGGTCTATCTTATATAGGCGGTACTCAACAATGTGATAATTGCTGCACGTTGTGACATCTCCTTCTTATGTATGGGGCAAATTATACCGTTTCGCTAGTCTTCGGGCATTTCTTCCTGCTCCCATATGTGCACTAGAACCTTGAGGTAAGGCTGGCCCGCCGTCGTGGAATAATTCAGCTGGTATGCCATCGGCTCCCGGGGCTTTGTTTTTCTTAAGCCGGGCTATAGCCTTCTCAACCTCTTCTATGCTTGGTTGCGGTAACATAGAGTATTCTTCTTGAAGTAGTGGAGCCTCTACTTCTGCAGTGAGCTGACCATTTAGCAATTCATTAAAGTACACTTCCCATCGCTCCAGTATGCTTGGGGGATCGGGGATCAGATTTCCCTCTCCGTTCTTGCAGTAAGTACAGCGTGGTGTGTACTGCTTCATGTTTCGGACGGATTGGTAGAACTTCTGCGCCTGGTGCGGACTTCGCTCTCGCTGATTTTTTCTGTCTGTGAAGCCGTTTTTCTATTCTTCTGAGCTCTTTACATTCATCTTCGCGTGCCCGCGTTCTATGAGATTGTTGCATTGCTTGGTACGCAACATTCTTACGTTCATCATTCATCATCAAACCAGTCGTTCCGACTTCTACGACTACTGCCTAAGATGGAGTTGGCTGTACTACAAAGGTGTTACTGGTGTTTTCATTGCGTAGTGCAGCCGTGTTGATTCGAACCTGATCGACGGATGCAATATGTCTTTGCAAGGAAATCCGCCATCGGAAAACCATACCAACAAGATAGTGATCCGAGTCGAGTACTGGCGACGCGTCGCGACGGTCTATCAACACGTGGTCAATTTCGTTACGAGTGACTCCATCAGGTGATGCCCAGGTGGCTTTGTAGACATCATTACGCCGGAACCTGGTACTTGCAACGACCATGTTTTTCGATGTTGCCAATTCTAAGGACTCGAAGTCCATTGTCATTAGTGTTCTCATGCAAACTATGGGTACCTGCGTAATGCCTGAATACCGGCTCCCGAACTGTTTTCACACTTCCACCAGTCCCGAATAGTTACGGCACGTGCATCTTTTCGTATGCTACATGTTATTCCCCCTATTCGGCTGATGGCTGACCGCCATCAAGAAAATGTTAACTTTTTCTGCTACTTCTTGCTAATTTTCAAAAAATTTCACTTTTTGTAGAGCAAGACCAAACCATTAAAAATGAAGAAAGTTCGAAAAATGTATTTCCTTCGATAAGAACTTTAAAATTGAAGGTGTTATTAAATTTGTATTGAATGAATTAAAAATAAAAATTGTCCCGGTGCAACTTGACAAAAAATTGGAACGTATGTAGGTGGAAAGATTGTATTTGCCCATAGACAATATAAGCACATTTTAAGAGAACACAGATGAATTTCTCTTTTTATTAGCATTATGGCCTTTAAAATTAGTCGATGGTAGTACTGGCATGAAGTTTCGAAAAGCTCGCGATCTTCTTCAATCATGTTTTGACGACGAATTGAATTGTGTTTTTAAAAGAATGTCTACAAGCTCTAGAGAAATTAGGAGGCTAAAATAAAATCTCTCTAAGCCTACCAAGCGTTTATTTTTGTGTTGTAGTGTTGTAAATGTGATTAGCATCAGTTTATGATTATCTATTCAACATTTTAAACAGAAAATTTTGAATTTAGAATTGTGTGTCCAAATGTGTCTTGTCTTCTCATGAGACTTTTTTAAAATGTTGCTTTTTTTGTAAGAAAATACCTTTTTTATTATAGACTAGCTCGCTTCGACGTCTTTCACCAAAAGAGGTTCTAATTTCATAATTTCTTTCAATTTGGTGCTTACTATTGTTGGCAGTACATATATTTTATATTTTTTCAAACACAAATTCATCATCAAGATGTTATATCTGTGGTGAAACGCCGAAAAAAAAATTAACTCACTTCAAATTCAAGAAAAACAAAAGAAGAAACTTTCGTTTCGTACTCTCTATGAAGCACTAATGGATGCTTTGAATGTCATGTTTTAGAAACTACCTTTCAAAACATGGCAAGTACTGTAAGGTTCAGAAAAAAAATATAATTTTTTAACGAAATAAAAAATAACATTCAAACATTGCTCAAAAGTAGATTGTGTCGGATTGTTGACAAGCCCAAGCCAGGATTTGGGCTCGGGCGCGGGCGGTTCGATAACAGGTACAAGTACCCGTCCCACAGACGAGCTACCAATGGCGGTGCAAGCATGCCGAACCGTATCTCGTTGATCAGACACCTTACCCAACAATTTGTATGCCATCTTGGGAATCCTGTGGTCTTGGATGTGGTCTTGGAAAGGCAGAACATCGCTGTTTGTTGGTCGAGACTAAACTTCTTCAATGTATTTGAAAGGGTTTACCGTTACATACCGTTCAGAAGCCAAAAATCTATTCTTTTTGTGTTTTTTTCGAACGGTTTTTAAAAAATATTAAAATTTTTGTTTTATCTAAAAATTTAAAAAATTTTCATAATAAATTACTACTTTAGGTTTCAAAACTTTAAGTCATTGCATGAACCCACATGATTTAATCAATTTTCAGTCGAAAGTTAAGAATTCAAAGGTTAACGATCGCTTAGTTTTTCAGAAAAATTATGCTTTTTTTTAGATTTCTTTTTTTTTGTTTTGAGTGTTTAACCTGTATTCAAACTATAATTTCTAGAAGTACTCTCTAGTACCTACTTTCCTATCCCACATCCCAAGGGCCGGCAATACCATATGTGCAAGATGTGCAAATGCACAGGGCGCAAAGCTGCAGGGGCGCAAACTCTCAAGAAAACTACATTCATATGTTTTCATTCTTTTTATATTAACCTGCTTTATTTATTTATTTTTAATTGTTTTTTTTACTATGTCAATATTAAGTAATTTCTAAACATGCGAATTAAACCATTTTATCATTTTGCAAAAAAAATCCTTCGTATAAGTACAAAGATCAAAGCCAAGAATAAATTAATTCAAACACAAAAGATTCTAACTTCCTCCATACGTGCAAGATTTTTATTTGCCCGTTTCATTCGAAAACCCCCATACAAATAAATATACTCATTTTTATTTCCCATACAATCGTTTGAGTAGAAATGTGCAAATTTCAGATTTGCGTTTTATTTTTGTTTGAAATGAAAGTTAACACGACACATTCCCATTCACACTCCCATTCACATTCCTACCCAATTTCCGCTGCTGCCTACTTTTGTCAAATCAGCATTACCAAAAGTATTATTTATTTGTTATTTGTTATGAATTGTTATTTGTTATGAATTCTTGGAAATCAAACAATATTTTATTTGTGAATTTTGCAATTTCTTAAGAAATAAAACATTTAAATTAATCAACTTTTGTTTTGTTAATTTTGCAATAATGAATTCTAGAAACTAAAAAATATTGTAAAAAATATTATAAATAGAAGGAAAAATAATAAATAAAGTCACTCTTTGTTAGTCCACGAATCCGAACTGTGTTTTTTTTAATCGAGTTATTACAACTTCGATAACTTACATATAAAAGTCATTACCTTAACTTCCTTTTCGTGAATGAGATAATTAAAGTAAAATAAATGAAGGCGTTTTTTCGGAAAGTTGTACCTACTGTAAATAATGTTAAAAATATACCTACATATAAAATAATAAACTACAGCCTTCAAAGAACACTAGAAAAACGTTATTTATTTTGTCTAAGTAAAAAATAAACTCACCTCCTTCTTTCTCCAAAGGAATAATTTTTCTCGAAATTCAGCTTTCAGTCCGATATCTGGTATTATTTCTTTGATATCCTCTTTCGACAAAAATTGAAGGCAGCGGTATGTAATATTTTTTTCTAAGTGATAAATAATAGGGACAATAATTAAATTGTTGAGCAGTGCGCTACCAAGCGACGACGGCGGCGATGGAGCGACGCGATGAAAAAAAAAATAGACCACATGAAATCCTTTAGCTGTGTCCATTTCACGTTACTGTCGCTCTGTCGTTCGGCCAGCTTGGCCAAAAATACAGGATTTTATATGGTTTATCGCGTCGCTCCATCACGGTGGCGTCGTCGCTTGGTAGCGCACTGCTCAATTTAAACTTACCTCCAAATTTCTGAATAAGAATTTCCAAATCAAGGCACGAGTACGATAACTTGGGCGCCGAAAATTGATAACGGTTTTTTGTAGAGGGGTCCAAAACAAGCATTTTTTACTATGGGAGGGGGGTCTATCTTGCCCCGTTTGGGCGGGAGGGGCAATTTTATGAAAAGAGAACTAAAAGTGAAAAAAAATCATTAAAAAATAACGGTAATACTTACAGTTAAGTTTAATACTGTTTTTTACAGCCAGTATTTTATACTATAAGCCACTTTTTGAATCAATCAAAAACTATGCACCGTTTTTGAGAAAATGATTTTCAAACAGAAAATTCGGGAAAAAAAACACAAAAAAAATAGTTTGAAGTATAATTTCTCAAAACCATAAGATTTAATATAATTTTTTTTCATAGAATTCGGTGCTCTCATTGCTTCCTAATCAAAAACTGAAAACTAGATCATTTTATGACTTCTAGTTTTTAAGAAAATTGAAAATTACTAATTACTTTTTTGTGAGATTTTTATTTTTGCTGTTGTTTATATAAGATTTCTTATCTATGTAAGCTTTTTTACATGAAAACAATGCTAGCATCCAGCATTACGGCGCGGCGTATAAACAGTTGAGGTATGTATGGGGGGCATGCTGCCCCCCTGCAACCCCCCTGCTTGGCCCCACTATAGGATTTGGGGTATGTGCGAGTTTCGATGTATGCAAAATTTGATATTTAAATAGTAGTAAAGTATAAACAGTTGAGGTATGTATGGGGGGCATGCAGTCAAAAAGCTAAGATCTTATGAAAAAGTAATCAGTAATTTTCAATTTTCTCGAAAACTAGAAGACATAAAATAATCTAGTTTTCAGTTTTTGATTGAGAATCAATAGAAGCACCGAATTCTATAAAAAAAAATTATATTAAATCTTACAGCTTTGAGCAATTACACTTCAAACTTTTTTTTTTTGTTTTTTTTCCCGAATTTTGTGTTTGAAACTCATTTTTTCGAAAACTATGCATAAATTTTGCCTGATTTAAAAATTGGCTTATAGTACAAAATCCTGGCTGTAAAAAACAGTATTAAACTTAACTGTAAGTGTTACCGTTATTTTTTAATGATTTTTTTTTACTTTTAGTACTCTTTTCATAAAATTGCCCCTACCGCCCAAACGGGGCAAGATAGACCCCCCTCCCATAGTAAAAAATGCTTGTTTTGGACCCTTCTACAAAAAACCGTTATCAATTTTCGGCGCCCAAGTTATCGTACTCTCCCCCAAATCAAATTCCCTTAATATTGCATGTAGCTTTATGGAATCGTCCTGGTCGTTGGAAGAATCAGAATATAATAAATTCACTAGTTGTCCACTTTCGTACACTATCTGAATGTTATTATTAATGTATGACACCATAAACAAAGATTTTATTATTTTATTTTATTTGTCTTACTTTAAACTTTTCTATTAAGCACTGTTCACAACCACGTTACTAAAGCGAATGGCAAATAAATTACTCGATCGGCATATGAGATATTCTTGTAGAATAATTACCGTTATCGTTCACGAGTCAAAGGATTCATCATCATCATCATCGGCTCGACAACCGGGGTCCGGTCCTGGCCTCCTTCAACAAGTCTCTCCACCTATCCCGGTCTTGAGCCGACGACGCCATCCAGTTGCGCACCCCAAGGCTTCGGGCGTCCTGGTCTACGCCATCTCTCCAGCGCAAGCATGGTCTACCACGCTGCCGTCTACCATAGAATGTACCACAAAGGACTTTCCGAGCAGGTTCCTCTTCTACCGTCTACCGAGCCTAATTTTTGTCACTATGTCTGCTTCAAGGTAGATTGCGTACAATTCATGATTGTACCGTCTCCGGAATCGTCCTTCCTCACATATGGGGCCAACAATTCTCCTTAAGACTTTTCTCTCGAACGCGGCTAAGAGGTTGGAGTGTCTTTTGCTAAGCACCCAAGTCTCGGATCCATATGTGGGTACTGGCAGGACCATGGTCCTGTACAGCAGCAGTTTTGAAGTTATGGTGAGATTTCTGGATTTGAAGAGCTTTGACAGACTATAGTAGGCTCTGTTGGAATTGAGCAGCCGCCCGCGTATTTCTTCTTCTAAATTATTATCAGCTGCTACTGTTGACCCAAGGTATTTGAAGGATTGCACCACTTCAAATTCGAGCTCCCCTATTGATTGTTTGACCAACTGTTCTTCTCACATTCGACGCCACCATGTACTTTATTTTACCTTCACTAATGTGCAGCCCCAGCTTTTGTGCCGCCTCCTGCTTGATCTGGATGAAAGAATCGTGTACAGCTTGTTTGGTCCTTCCGATGATGTCAATGTCGTCTGTGTAAGCCAGTATCTGGCTGGACCTGTTGACGATGATCCCTCTTGTTGCCGTGCCAGAGTCTCGGATTACTTTCTCCAACGCCAGGTTGAAGAGGAGGCAGGCCAAACCATCCCCTTGTCGGAATCCATTAGGGATGTTGATTGGTCTGGATAGCAATCCGGCTATTTTTACTTGGCTTGTTACGTTGGTCATGGTCAACCTACAAAGTCGTGTCAATTTATTTGGGATGCCGAATTCTCTCATGGCTTTGTAAAGTTCTACCCTGGCTATGCTATCATAGGTGGCCTTAAAGTCTATAAACGGATGGTATGTTGGGATGTTAAATTCTAGACATTTTTCCATCGCCTGCCTAAGGGTAAAGATCTGATCAGTTGTTGATTTGCCTGGAATGAAACCACATTGATATTGGCCGATTATGGTTTTAGCGTATGGGGCTATCCGTTCTTGTAGGATAGAGGAGAGTATCTTATAGGCGGTACTCAACAACGTGATACCTCTATAATTGCTGCACCTTGTGATATCTCCTTTCTTATGTATGGGGCAAATTATACCTTTTCGCCAGTCTTCTGGCATTTCTTCCTGCTCCCATACGTGCACTAGAATATCATGAATCGCTTGACGTAAGGCTGGCCCGCCGTGGTGAAATAGTTCGGCTGGTATGCCATCGGCTCCCGGGGCTTTGTTTTTCTTAAGCCGGGTTATAGCCTTCTCAACCTCTTCTATGCTTGGTGGCGGTAACATAGGGTATTCTTCTGGAAGTAGTGGAGCCTCTACTTCTGCAGTGAGCTGACCATTCAGCAATTTATTAAAGTACACTTCCCATCGCTCCAGTATGCTGGGGATCGGTGATCAGATTTCCCGCTCCGTCCTTGCAGTAAGTACAGCGTGGTGTGTACTGCGTCATGTTTCGGACGGATTGGTAGAACTTCCGCGCCTGGTGCGGACCTCGCTCTAGGCTTCTTTCTAATTCACAGATGATGTCTGTGAAGCCGTTTTTCTATTCTTCTGAGCTCTTTATATTCATCTTCGCGTGCCCGCGTTCTATGAGATTGTTGCATTGCTCGGTACGCAACATTCTTACGTTCAGTCGCTAGCTTGCATTCATCATCAAACCAGTCGTTCCGACTTCTACGACTGCTGCCTAAGATGGAGTTGGCAGTACTAATGACAGTGTTTTTAAGGCGTGTCCACTTCTCATCTACGCCCAGCATACTGGCTCCAGGACTTACTCTCCCTGGATCGAGTGGTTCCAGGGCGAGTCCTAACGCATGTCCAAAGGTGTTACTGATATTTTCATTGCGTAGTGCAGCCGTGTTGATTCGAACCTGATCGGCGGATGCAATACGTCTTCGCAAGGCAATCCGCCCTCGGAAAACCATACCAACAAGATAGTGATCCGAGTCGATATTGGCACCTCGGTACGTTCGTACCGTCATCAAGTTCGAATAGTGGCGACGGTCTATCAACACGTGGTCAATTTGGTTACGAGTGACTCCATCAGGTGATACCCAGGTGGCTTTGTAGATATCATTACGCGGGTACCTGGTACTCGCAACGACCATGTTTTTCGATGCTGCCAATTCTAGGACTCGAAGTCCGTTGTCATTAGTGTTCTCATGCAAACTATGGGTGCCTGCGTAATGCCTGAATACCGGCTCCCGACCTATTTTAGCGTTCAAATCCCCAAGGATGATTTTAACATCATACCTTGGCCAGGCATGGAGGGCCCTCTCGACTTGTTCATAATAAGTCTCTTTTTCTTCGTCTGAGGACTCCTCCGTAGGTCCGTGAACGTTAATGAGGCTGATGTTCTTGAATTTGCCTCGCACGCGAAGGGTGCACAGCCTTTCGCTTATAGCGTTAAAGCCGATGACTGTAGACTTCATTTTTTCGCTGACCAAGAAGCCTACTCCGAGCACATGGTGTTTTGTATGACAACTGTAATATAGATGATATTCTCTTTTCTGTAAAACACCATTCCCTGTCCATCTAATTTCTTGTAATGCTGTTATGTCAGCTTTATATTCTGACAGAGTATCGGCTAGCTGCTGAGCAGCTCGAGCTCTATAGAACGTTCGTACGTTTCATAAGAAAATTCGTAAATCATTTTTCCTTTTTCGTTGCGTTGGTTGTCGTCGTGGGATCAGTCCGTTTCCGAGGCTTGTTGCAGGTCTCGTGATTCGTTTGTTTTACGGAACAGGGAATCAACCCGTTGCCAACCTGTGGAACTAGCCTGATCATATTAGCCAAACCTTTTAGAGGTTTGTTTTTAGCGGCCGCCGCGAAGAGGCTATGATCACACTTCCACCAGTCCCGAATAGTTACGGCACGTGCAATCGTGCATGTTTTCGTATGCTACATGTTATTCCCCCTATTCGGCTGATGGCTGACCGCCGAGTCAAAGGATTACAATTTTGATTTGTCTCATTTATTCTTTGGTTTAAAGTGCGTCTCGACATGAATGTTCGCAGAAAATCGTATTGGTGTTGGTAACAAAAGAGGACGTGCATACTGCATATGTATAAGACAATTATTGTTTAGATCTTATAGTAGTAGTGTATATCAAAAATCAAATGAGTTGCCACTTTGATGTAATGAGTTTCAACTTTGATTCAAAGAGCATTTATTTTCATATCAGAAATAAACGTATAAATGAACTTAATATCAAACGCCTTTAAATGAACAACCAAGTTTTCTGAGTTTATTCTATTACATTTCAAAATAGAAAAACATTAATTCAAAGGTGTTTAACTATACTTTGATCAATCAAACATTTTTCTTATTTAAAACAAAGTTGATCATATTTTCTATAAATCAAAAGTTATAGCAACTTAGTTTTACATACTTTCTTACTTAAATCTATGATGGTGTTTTTTTTCTGGGTGTATGTGCAATCAATATATCTTCGAATATATCTTCTTTGCGATCTCGAAACGATTTTAGAACCAAAAGACAGGTTTAAAGTAGAATTTTATTTCAAAATATTAGATCAAGCAATCACAACAATTACTGAAACAGCTTGAAACATATAACAGGAATTTTTCATTTTAAAATAATATTAACAGTTGTCTTCAGAATCAAAATTTGTGTGCGGAATGTCTTAATTTGGAAAAAGTTTTAACATATACTTCAGGGTCTGAAAGATTTAGATGGAGCGGAATTGCATCAAGAGTTAATGGTATTATCTACGCTTGTTAAACCAGGAAACGCCTGCTTAGAAGTACAAACTTTCATTTTTAATTCAAGTTTAGAAGATCTTGCTTCCAATGTTGTAATTGCTCTTCAAATTTTAAACACACTTCCAGTAACAGTTGCTTCAGGAGATCGTAGTTTTTCTAAACTAAAATTAATAAAAACATACCTAAAAACAACCATGACCCAAGAAAGATTAGTAGATTTGTCCATAATGGCTACAGAAAAGGAAAGAACTTAACTATGATGATTTCATAGAAGAATTTGCCAAAGCCAAGGCCAGGAAGGTTAGTTTTAAATATTTCTTGTTTTTTGGTTTTTCTTTTAACGATAGTATATTTACTATCTTTTTTTTTAATAGATCTCAAGATTTTACTACACTTATATATTTTTTACTTTTTTTCACGTACGAAAAAATTAAAGTTCCTATAAAGTATTTATTTTGTTTTTATTTTTGTAAATATGTATTATATGTTTTTTTAGACTTAATTTTTCTTTTTTTACATTTTTTAATTTTTGTTTAAATTCTTTATTATTTTTGTTATTGAGGACGAGGCGTACAGTGGATACCTCATTTAAAAAACTCATTCAAAAGCTTACCTCATGGGTAATGTGGAAATGGATTAAGAAACGAAGTAGGTAATGAAAATAAGGGGCGCAAAAGCTAAATTTTGCACAGGGCGCTCGTTTTGGCTGGGCCGGCGCTGATCCCACCCAAAGACAGCGGTACTTGAATAACCCGTTATGAAAAATATGAAATACATACCTATGCGTACTAGTATGAGCTGAGTAAAATTTGTCAGCTGAAAGCAGAATTGGTCTAAGTCACAAAATCAAAATTCAGGAGACGATTTTTTGACTTTAAATTGAATTATAGTCATATTTTTGGGCTCGTTTTCTAGTATGTATACTATACATATATTTAATTTTAAGTTTCATATTTCATTATTTTTGTTTTCAAAAATGCAAACCTTTTTTTGTTAGCCAAGCGTTTAGTAATTTTAAATAATTTTACAAATAAAAAGCACAAAAAAGGAGATAGATCAAATTCCATACAACTATGCATTTACCTAAAAAAAAACATCGAACAAAACAAGGCAGTTAGAACAATTGGGCATTACGTTGTTCTAACTAATATATGTACATAGTACATACATATATGCCTCGCCTCCTTTAAAATGTTCTATGTCCAATTTCATATAATATCAAAAAAAAAAAATTATCATTGAAAAAAATAGTTTTGATATTAAAAATAAAAATTAATAATACAAAGTAAATAAAAAGGAAAATTCATTCAAAATCAAAAATTAAAAAAGATTTTTTTTTTTAACTATTTAAGGATTGTTTTATAAAATTGGACATCTTCGATAGGAATCTAATTGAATATGGACTCTACACTCTTTTTCTTTTCTTTAGAAACTAAACTTTCGATAGAAATTTTGAGCACTTTTGGTAATGTATTTATTTTTTCTTTATATCTTAGCTTTTTTTTTTTGTTGAATAACGATATATTTTGTTCATAAACAATATCTTTACAATTTGGAACACAAAAGTTGAAAAAATCGTTATGATTCAATTGCAGTTTCAATATCACGTTTGGATAGTCTATGCTTTTGAGGTTTCGCATAAATGAAATTGGACTGAAATAAGATATGTTTTTAAAATGTATGTAGGTCTATTACGCAGTGGACTAGATTAATTCTGAATTCTGGAATGTCCCGAAGAAAACCTTTGCGTAATCATTTCGATTTTCGGATGCGTTTCCGTGAATTTAAGAATGTCAATAGATGTTAACCGATTCCTGTGTTGAGGTATACATGAATCTGACCAGAGAGTCATAGTGGTTACTGCCCGATTGTCTTGCAGCACTGTATTTAAAATTTTACTAAAGCAATTGCGATATCATTACCACTCCTTCCGCTTTGAGTCTCGAGATCGATTTTAGTGTGTTTTGCGCATGACAATTTTTATTTTTCTTTCCTTAAACTAATAGTCACAAAGCCTAATGATTGAGTAGGCCGTGTCTACGTATGGGTGTAGCTAACATTGGTAGTTTAGTAATGCTGTAAAATAGTTTAATAAACTCTAGATGCAAATAAAAACTAATTTGTGTGAAAATGAATTGAATTGGGATTAACCAGTTAATGTTTATTTATATCTGGATCTGTATTACACCGGCACTGGCACTGTGAAAACACTAATCACATCAAAATATGTTTTCATTAAAAACACTGTTCCGGAAAGTAAACTATGTCGGAAAATAATTAAAACTTGCTAATTACTTACTCTCAACACCTCGAATCACAGCTAATTGGAGCCAATCACATAAAATAATAAATGTACTTGTTGTGAACCGATTTCTAGCAATTTAATTTATCTGAAAATCTTTAGACTATATAAATAAGCGCTTTATATTCCATCACGAACATTATAAATTTTACAATCATGACCATAGTACAACTTTGTATAGTTTTGATAGTGTTCCTAAACAGTACTTTTGCTTTGGATTATATTTTTTCATTGAATGAAGAAGGAGCAATTGCTTGTGCTGATGGTGAAAATATATTCCTAGATACGTATTTCGATTTGTCAAATATCGAATGGGAGCAAATTGACGAAGAGACAATTCAACTACATGGTTATGCTATATTTTTGAAAGAAGTTGATCCGAGCTTGCACGTAAGAATTTTTCTATTAGAAAATTAAATTATATATTAGACAACAAGAACATCTTTAGTTGCATATTCAAGTTCAAAAGTTAACCAGCGGTCGGTGGATCGAAACTGCTCTTCAAATCGATCGTCCTGATGTCTGTATGACTTTTTTTGATAAATACGAGATTTGGTATGAATTTATCAAAGAATTAGAAGAAAATTCTAATTTATGTCCTCCGATTCCTGGAGTAAGATAATACAATAAGAGTTATTAAAATAAATTCGTTTTTAATATAATTTTTCACACAGACAAAATATATTTTCAACGACAAGAAGGTTTCAACAGTTTTAAGGGATCTAAGTCCGGGCATGGAAGGTACCTACCGAGGTCTATTAAAACTGTTTGTTGCAGAAAAAAAAGTTTTTTGTATGATTGTTGAGGGAGATTTGGTAAAAAAAACCGGAAACGAAAATATGATAGCTTGAAACGTAGATATTTACTTTACGTTGTATTTCTATACATATTTCTTTAATCACTATCCGGTTAAAAATGTTTGGGCAGTTTTTAATACCTTTAGGGTAACATAAGTACAATATCTCAACACTAATAATTTATTGAAATCTTATATTTCGCAAAATATTACATATATTATTTTAGTATAGAAAACATTATTGGAATTAAAAAAGTATATTGGAAAATTTGTTTGATATTCAAGGAAAATTTAAAGTAATACATTTTCTCCATATTGTATAGGACTGTTATGGAAAGCCTATTTTAGAGAATACCCTAACTTGTTTACTATTTAATTATTTGACTCAATACAAATACATACGTATTTTAAAAATATGGAACCAATGGTTTTTTTTTCCGAAAATAACTATTTTAGGAAACAAAAAATAAAACAAATATAGCTGGCCAAATATACCAATTTTTCAAAATATAGTTCGTATGTAAAATATATTGTTAAACATAATATTTATAAATCAATTACGAAACGAAAATATGTGTATGTGTATGTGATGTGTAGGTATACTTAATAAATTTGAAGCCATTAATGTGAAGCGGAGAGCGAAAAAAGTGGTGGGTATTGAAGTTAGCGGACGAAAATAAGAAAGCAACATTTTTATTTGTGCTCGAATTTGTAGCTTTTTGAATGCTAATTTGTTGCACAAAAATTAATTTTGTAGCTCGCATAGTTTTTTTTATTTTGAAGTTTTGCTAAAATAAGCCGGCTTAAACGAGAAAACCCCAGCGGAATGGCCAAAACAAAAAAAATTTAACTTTTTTTTTCTCTGAATTCGTAGCTTTTTGAATGCTAATTTGTTGCGCAAAAACTAATTTTGTAGCTCGCATAGTTTTTTTGTATTAAAGTTTCCGCTAAAATAAGGCGGCTTCAATATAAAAAAAACTATAGTTTATGTTAGGTTAGGTTACAGTGGCGGCCAGCAAGACTGACCCACTTAGACCAATAAGAATGGTCCATTGTGATACCACAAGGATCAGTAAGATACCCTCCGTATACGCTCATTAAACCATTTTGAGCATTTTACGAAGCGTGCGATACTACCAATTTTAGTATTTGCTCGATCACTAGGATCGTTATAAAAGAATTCTCTTAATTGGAGTCTGCGTCTATGGGACAGAGCTGGGCATGTACAGAGAAGGTGTGGAATTGTTTCCTCCTCCTCTTCATCCATGCAACTTCTGCAGAAGTCGTTAGCATGCACGCCAAGACGCGTTGCATGCCTACCTATAAGACAGTGTCCAGCAATGACACCTATTATGGAGCTAATATGCAGTCTGTTTAAATATAGCAAACCTCTGGTTTTCTTCATATCTAATTTTGGCCACATTAATTTTGTAGCCACACAGGTAGTGATATCATTCCACCTAAGGTTTGTTCTTTCTTTAACATTTTGCGTTAGCATGAGTTTGCATGTAGCGATGGGTATACCTATGTCAGATCTGTGTGCTGAGATAGGTATTTTAGTTCCACTCTTGGTGAGTTCATCAGTTTTACAATTACCCGGAATGTCATTTAGTCCCGGCACCCAATAGAGGTGGATATTGAACTGCTGCGCCATCTCCACGAGAGATGAACGGCAATTTAGGACTGTTTTAGAGTTCGAGGAGACAGATTCCAAGGATTTGATAGCAGCTTGGCTATCCGAAAAGATGCGGATATCTTTGATTGATATCACGTTTTTCTTCAGCCAAAATAAAGCTTCTTTAATCGCCATAAGTTCCACCTGGAATACGCTACAATTATCAGGAAGGTGAAAGGATAGACTTAAGTTAAGTCTGTCAGAGTACACGACCCCACCGACCCCGTCATCAGTTTTTGAACCATCGGTGTAAAAATGAATCGATTCATTGTCCAAGAATGTATCGTTTTCCCACTCGGATCTCGAAGGGATAATCACTTGGAAATTTTTTATTGAACTGTTAACGGGAAATGGTATGGTCAATGTCACTTGGGAAAGATCCGAACGAATTCAGAATAACACTGAGAAGAGACCTTAAGACGGATTGCAGTACTCGCGGCCGTTTGGTTGCTGAATAGGTCTAGGGTTATCGGATACAGCAGAATGTCCAGTGCAGCGGAAGGGGTCGAGCGAAGTGCACCGCTAGTGCAAATACAAGCTGATCTTTGCACTTTTGCAAGCTTGTCCCGATTTATCGCTGTGTCTAGAGCAGTCCACCATACAGATACCCCATAAGTTAGGACCGGTCTGATTACCGAGGTGTATAGCCAGTAAGCAATACGGGGCTGTAGCCCCCATTTATTACCTATAGCTTTTTTGTAGGAGAAAAGAGCTACGGTAGCTTTCTTCACTCCTTCCTGTATATTAGGTTTCCAACTAAATTTCTTATCAAGAATTATACCCAAATAATTTGCTTGATCTGAAAATTTAAGTTGTATGCCATTTATAGAAGGGGGGGTCTATATGCGGAATTTTGTATTTCCTAGTGAAGAGGACAAGATCTGTTTTGTGTGGCTTGACACCCAGTCCACACCGATCAGCCCAACGTGTTAGCTTATTGAGAGCGTTCTGTAGAAGTTCCTTCAAGGTATTAGGATGCTTTCCTGAGACTGCTATTGCAACATCGTCCTCATAGGCAATCACTTTGTAACTCTCCTTTTCTAGAAGCAGAAGGAACTCGTTCACTACTAGGTTCCATAGGAGGGGGATAGCACACCGCCTTGCGGAGTGCCCCTACTGACAGATCTTGTTGCTGAGAAGCCACCCAGGTTAGAATTGATAATCCTGCTAGTTAGAATTTGATTGATCAATTCCCCAAGTGACTTATCCACCTTTAGATTTGTCAGTGCAGATTGCGGATGTGTCGACATTGTTAAAAGCGCCTTCTATGACAAGGAAAGCAACCATTGGGTATTCCTTCTGGTGGAGGGAGTATTCGATAGTACGAACCAGTGTGTGTAGATCTGTTTCTACAGACTTTCCTTTATTGTAAGCATGTTTTGCATTTGATGTTAATTTTGGATCGATTTTAGATCGAATGTGTAAATCAATTACACGTTCAAGTGTTTTGAGTAGGAATGATGATAGGCTTATAGGTCTTAGTTCTTTGGGGTTTACATGGGTGCACTTACCAGCCTTTGGTATGAAGTCGAGATCGATAATGTTGAGTGGAACAATCGAGAGTTCTAGTTTTATTAATCCTAGTAGAGTTTCACTATATTTAGACCAATTAGTTTTTTCAGTATTCCGAAAAACTAATTTAGCGGGAAGATCATTGTTTAGCCTGAACTGAATATAAAAAAGAGTGATCTTTAGATACTTTCCAGTTCATGATCTTATGATGAATGTTATCAGAGACAAAACTCCTCTACCTGAGCATCGAACTTGTCGAGTTGTGGAGGCTGAGTAGGGTCAATGATTCTCGAGTTATCATCTCCAGATGAGTCCTGAAACTAAAGGTCGCTCACGTTTTCCCTTAACCCGTCCCTCAATCCTCTCCTATCCCACTTAGGAAGCGAATAGCCGACTACTGTTACCAACTCCTCTCCCACCCATCCCACGTTAATGGTGAAAAAACCATTCAACGTTGCCCTCCATTGATTGCTCTCTCAACTGGGCAAGCACAGCTCATAATCCTCATTATCATAGCGCTAAAATACAATGGGCTTAAAGCTTCTTAGCCAAAGCTAACAATAAGACCTGCGAGGACTCTACGTCTAAGCGACAAAGGTCTATGGAGGGTATTGTTTCAATACCCAAACGCCGCAAAGTGCAAAACACCCGCACTCCTCCTAACCCTCAAAAGGTTAAAATGTCTTTCAGCGATGTGGTGAAAGACAAATTGGTAGTCGCGATCATCGACAGGAGCGACGTGGATGGCACCATATCTGCCGAGAATTGGACATTGGCCAAAGGTCAGCTGGCCCTCAGATTTCTGGGAATCATGTCCGACAATCCGGGACCACCGCCCATCACAAACGATGGCGGATGGCATCAAGGCCATATCAAATTGATGGTCTGTGATGATCAGAGATCGTGTGATCTATTGTCGCTGGCTGTCAGCAGACAAGGGCTCGCACCATGGTTCCAGCTGTCTTCGAAGGCCTGGATCAAGTCCTGCAGGTGATCCGGCTATCAAATCCTTCCTTCCCTACTCACAACTTGAAAGAGCACAGCATGCTTACAATAAAGGGAAATCGGTTGAAACAGCTCTACATTGTATGGTACGTACAATCGAACACTCCCTCCATCATAAAGAGTACACTTTAGTTGCCTTCCTAGACATAGAAGGAGCATTTAACAACGTCGACACATCTGCAATTGCACGTGTATTGACATCCCTGAAGGTAGATGAATGAATAGTACGTTGATAAATCAGATGCTGATAAGCAGGATTATTAACTTAAAACTTGGCGATTCTACTGCACAAAGTAGTGTCAGCAGAGGTATGCCGCAAGGCGGTGTCCTATCACCTATCCTCTGGAACTTAGTAATAAATGAATTACTAATCACTCTAGAAAGAGAGGGATACAAAGTGTTTGCCTATGCGGACGATGTTGCCATCGCAGTGACGGGAAAACATCCCAACACACTTAAAGAACTCTTACAAAACGCTTTAAATAAGCTCAATAACTGGGCAAATCGGTGTGGACTGGGCGTTAACCCACATAAAACTGAACTTGTCCTCTTCACCAGGAGGAACAAAATCCCGCATATTGACCCTCCCCATATAAACGGTGTACCACTTAAATTTTCAAACCATGCAAAGTACCTAGGTCTTATTCTAGATAGTAAATTAAGTTGAAAACCTAACATAATAGAAACAATAAACAAGGCCACAGTAGTCCTGTTTTCCTGTGAGAAAGCCATTGGTACCAAATAGGGATTAAAACCCAACATTACACACTGGCTATTTATCTCGGTTATAAGGCCGATCCTTACTAACGGAGCGACAAATCGTGACAAACTCAGCAAAGTCCAACGGACAGCCTGCCTGTGTATGGGTGGAGCACTCCGCTCTACCCCCTCAGCCGCACTTGATGTCTGTTCCATCTAATACCGCTAGACATCTTCGGCAAACAAATGGCTGCAAACACTGCCATAAGGCTTCAAGTTTCCTCACAGTGGATCAATAATGAGATTGGCCACTCCGCTATTCTGAATTCGTTCAGATCAATAAATAGTAATATCGACTACACCATTCCCCATCCCCACTTCAGTTAACATAGCTTCAAGGTGACTATCCCTTCCAGGTCTACTTGGGAGGATACATCATTTCTGAACGATGATCCTATCAATTACTTCGACGGATCAAAAACGGACGATGGGGTTGGTGGAGGCGTATACTCTGACAGACTAAACTTGAGTCTCTCATTTCGTCTACCTGATCATTGTAGAGTGTTCCAAGCTGAAATCCTCTTTTGGCTAAGAGAAAACGTTATATCAACAACCGATATACGTATTTTCTCAGACAGCCAGGCCACGTTAAAATCGCTAGACTCTGTCTCTACGAACTCACTAACAGCCCTAAACTGTCGATCATCTCTTACGGAGATGGCCACACAGTTCAATATTCACCTGTGCTGGATGCCGGGCCATGGAGACATTCCAGGAAATTGCAAAGCCGATGAACTTGCAAAAGAAGGAACAAATTTACCTCTACTAGCTCACAAAGCTAGTGTGGGTATGCCTCTGGCTACCTGTAAACTCATGCTAAAGCAAGATACTATAGAGAGAACAAACTTCAGATGAAATAACATCACCACCTGTTTAGCGACAAAACTAATTTGGCCTAAACTTAGTGCTAAACGCTCTAAGCAGTTGATCTCTCTGAATAGATTGCATATAAGCTATGTTATAGGTGTCCTCATTTCGACTTGGTGCTCCTGCAAATGATTTCTGCAGGAGTTGCAGGGACGAAGAGGAAGAGGAGACAGTCTCTCATCTTCTATGCACTTGTCCCGCCCTATCATAAAGACGAAAACTCCACCTAGGAGAATTCTTCTTCGATGATACTAGCTATCTAGCAAACTGTGACATCACCTGCCTCCTGCGCTTCATTCGAAGCTCAAAATGGTTCAACGAAGGAGGTTGATCAACTGATCCATGTGGTATCACAACGGACCTAATTTTGGTCTAAGTGTGTTGGACTCCCAAGCCAACAGTCACTTTAACCTAACCTATGTCCAAAAATTCTTGTCTATTTCTGGTAACAAATGTAGGTACGTTACCAATGTTTCTTACTATAAGGTTAGTACTTAATATATAATCAAAAAGAGACTCACATCTATGGTTAATGTTAGTACTTCCCCATACTGTATGATGAGCGTTAGCTTCGCTCCCAATTATGAGGCTTATAGCCTATTCACACCAAACTCAAAACGCGGTTTTCGGCTAAAAGTTGTCGAAAACACGAAATGCGTTCACACTGCATATTACATGTTTTCGTTTGTCATTTCAATTTTTTGAAAACACTACTGTCAAATTTTGTATTGAAAAATTAAAAACTTACTTATGTTCATACATATTTGCAATAATAAATGAATGCTAAACAAATTAAACTAATTTATATACATAAAAAGAAAATTGAAGAAAACATGAATATTTTGTTAAACTTCTTTTTCTTATCTGAAAACTCTTACATGAGAATCAGATGAAAGAAATTACTTATCACAAAAAATTTATCAACAAAACAAATCAAAAACTCAAATAATATTTACAGTCAGCTGTTTTTAATTTCTTTT
Organism: Syrphus vitripennis; assembly: GCA_958431115.1. Classification (NCBI taxonomy): domain Eukaryota; kingdom Metazoa; phylum Arthropoda; class Insecta; order Diptera; family Syrphidae; genus Syrphus; species Syrphus vitripennis. The sequence goes on along the minus strand of OY288108.1, from coordinate 72,868,624 downwards.
AAAAGCATTCCATCAATTTCTTTCTTGTCAATTTTTGGGCGCTGAATATTCCATAGGTGTGTTTGATTTAGTTCATCTATGAGTTTCCACAAGTTTTCGACCGGTTTTATATAAAACATGTCGTTTATGAAAACCTGAAGCTACTAAAAATGTATGCGAAAACTTGTGTTTTCGATTAGGTTTTCATCGAAAACCGATGTTTTGGCGAAAACCTTGTTTTCGGCTTGGTGTGAACACCGTATTATCTTTCGCTTTTCTGCATCAGCGACTAGTCTCGTCAGGGTTTCGCCTGGGAGGGGGCTAAGGTGGTCGTGGCTGAGATATGCCGACGCCAGCCAAAGTGTTCCTTCAGCTGTTTCCAGTCTTGCGGCGGTGGTGATACCTCGATCGATGAAATTAAAATAAACTATGCAAGCTACAAACTAGTTTTTGCGCAACAAACTAGCATTCAAAAGCTACAAGTTCAGAAAAAAAAAGTTCAAAATTATTTGTTTTGGCCATTATTATTATTATTATTATTATTATTATTATTATTATTATTATTATTATTATTATTATTATTATTATTATTATTATTATTATTATTATTATTATTATTATTATTATTATTATTATTATTATTATTATTATTATTATTATTATTATTATTATTATTATTATTATTATTATTATTATTATTATTATTATTATTATTATTATTATTATTATTATTATTATTATTATTATTATTATTATTATTATTATTATTATTATTATTATTATTATTATTATTATTATTATTATTATTATTATTATTATTATTATTATTATTATTATTATTATTATTATTATTATTATTATTATTATTATTATTATTATTATTATTATTATTATTATTATTATTATTATTATTATTATTATTATTATTATTATTATTATTATTATTATTATTATTATTATTATTATTATTATTATTATTATTATTATTATTATTATTATTATTATTATTATTATTATTATTATTATTATTATTATTATTATTATTATTATTATTATTATTATTATTATTATTATTATTATTATTATTATTATTATTATTATTATTATTATTATTATTATTATTATTATTATTATTATTATTATTATTATTATTATTATTATTATTATTATTATTATTATTATTATTATTATTATTATTATTATTATTA
>OY288108.1:72765972-72867237 GCA_958431115.1 Syrphus vitripennis | reverse complement strand
AACAAAAATTTACTTTTGAACATACATACATATAATCAAGCATTATAATTTTTTTTTTCATTTTTTTGTGGTTTGGTTGCTAGCTACTCTGGGGGTTAATTTTGTTTTTAATACAATTAAATTGGCGGTACCATTTTCGTTTGTACCCGGGTGCATTTTATGCACTTTTGAATTATATTCAAAATTTAGCATACCTACTACAAAAGGTTCCATTTTAAATTTTTAGTGACAGCACAAATATTCTTCTTTAGCTTTAAAAGAATCCTTTTTATCAATTTAAAATCAGAAAGGGTTAGCGTCTGATATTTCTGTGACTTTGATTTTTTTTTTTTACATATAAAGTTTTTTTTTTTCGTTTCGAAAATACTTTATGGAATTATTATACAAATACTTCTTGTTATTGTATCTGTTGCTACTCGTAATTAATAATCATTGGTTTTCTTTTGCAAAACAACCAAACATCACCCTATAAATTCAATTGTCTTTTAGTTCCTTATAGCACCATCAAGACGGGACAGTCCATTAACAATCATCATCGACGCATCATCTCCGGTCTTATTAAATATTAAATAAAGAATAACACTTATTAAAGTTAAATTCAATTTGTCGTCTTTTTCATTTTTCACTTGTTTTTTTTTCACTCTTTTCGCTCCACTTGCAAATTGAACATTTTGCTTAATATTCGGCTAAAAAGCTAGCCACATCATAGAGGTCCCTCGAGCCGGATATTCAATTAGTATTTGTGAATTAAAATCGCATATTCAGCAATTTAATTTATTCGTCCAATTAATTCGAATTTTGTCAACCGCAGTCATGTCAAATGAGGAAAAAAAATCTGATGAGTCGTGCGAATCCGAATTGAAAGCGCTTCGATCCCAACGTGCTGCTATTCTTGGACAGCAAACTAAAGCAAAGAATTATCTCTCAACTAATCTGAATTCTCTTAATCGTTTCCAGGTTGAAACAAAATTGCAGATGCTGGAGACGCAAAATAACAACTTTGAGAAGGTATTGTTAGCTTAACTAGCTTATGGTCAATATTAATTATATGTACATATATTGTATTCGATAAAAAAAATAATGTTTTCTTTTCTTATTCAGAACAACAACAACAACTTTTATTTTTATTTTCAGACAACCAAAACAAAATTACTTAAGTATTCTAGTTTTTATTTTCTTCAAGTGAACCGCTTCTAGGTGTATTAAAAAAATAATAAGCTCCTCGTTCCAGAATGCACTACATCTAATACGGCCACCTGACTCTGATGACGTTCTCGTCACCTTCAAAACTAAAAATATTTATTGTTAGTATAAATTAATAATTTTATAGGTTATTTGAATCAGTTCAGAATTTAAATAGAACAAATATAAGAAAACTAATGTGACCGCAGCCAACACCTGGCTCTAACACTCACGGTATAGAGTCCAAAAAATAAAGCAAATAAACAAAAATGGTGAGACCGCAGCCAACACCTGGCTCCAACACTCACGGTATAGAGTCCAAAAAAAAACAAAGCAAATAAACTGGTGAGACCGCAGCCAACACCTGGCTCCAACACGCACGGTATAGAGTCCAAAAAATAAAGCAAATAAAGAAAAATGGTGAGACCTCAGCCAACACCTGGCTCCAACACTCACGGTATAGAGTCCAAAAAAACAAAGCAAATAAACTGGTGAGACCGCAGCCAACACCTGGCTCCAACACTCACGGTATAGAGTCCAAAAAATAAAGCAAATAAACAAAAATTGTGAGACCGCAGCCAACACCTGGCTCCAACACTCACGGTATAGAGTCCAAAAAAACAAAGCAAATAAACTGGTGAGACCACAGCCAACACCTGGCTCTAACACTCACGGTATAGAGTCCAACAAACAAAGCAAATAAACAAAACTGGTGAGACCGCAGCCAACACCTGGTAAAATAAAATCAAACCTGTATTCTTTTTATTGAGTGTAGATTGACTATCCAGAAACTCCAATATTTCATTCATGTCACAAGTCAAAGACCACTGCAAAGGCCATGCCCTCAATTGTTCTTTAAATACTTTGGTTATGATATTACTGCCAACCTTTTGTATTTCATAGCGTCCATGTGATAAACACTTTAATATTTCATAAGGTCCCAAAAATTCATAATTAGTTTTACTATCGTGCATATTAGAGTCACGATGCATCAACACAAAATCTCCAACAGAATATTGAACACTATCTCTTCGTTTTTGATTTAATAATTTCAGCGCTACACGTTCTCTATCAAGTTTTCGATCTCGAATAGGAGTTAGATCAGGAGATATATTTCGCAAGATTGCCTGAATCAAAGGAGTGGAACTTCGAATTCCTAAAAGTAGCTGTAATGGGGTTGATCCTGTTGACTTTTGAATTGTTGTATTTAACACGAGTTGTATTTTCCATAAACCACTCGGCCATTCTGATTTAATTGTTGGCTCAATTCGCAATAAGTTCCTTAAAGTTCTCATATATCTTTGAACTTGACCATTGCTTCTGTGTATATCCGGAGTAGTAAAATGATGTTCAATATTCCAATTTTTTAAATATTTTGGAAAACTTGTATTTTTGAACGTTGTACTAGAATCCATGATAATTTTCTTAGGCGTACCAAAAAGGGAAAGAACATGCTGTATTTTCTCTCGAGTTTCATTTGTGGTTACTGATTTCATAGGAATCAAAATGCAATATTTAGTGAAAGCATCAATTATGACTAAAATGTGCTTAAAACCGTTATTTGATATTGGAAGTGGACCAAGACAATCCATATGACAAAATTTCTCATCCGAGGAAACCAAAAGTGTTCAGAAATTGATGCATAAGTTTTATCAACATATGGCATTGCTCATCGTGGAAAATTCGTAGCAAACCCAAACGACTTGGTTTTGGAACAAACCATTGCAAATTCACAGTACCATCTTGATTTATTTGTTTCCGATATAGCATTTCGTTTTTCTCTACATACTGCTTTGCATCAAGAGGACCCGCTCTTAATTCATCCAACATATGTTGTACCTCATAATTTCCTTTTTGTTCAATATATGCCCAGTCATTATGCTTAACTCTTCGAATAACTGGATTTCGGCTAAGATAATCAACATGACCTAAACTACTTCCTTTTCGATAAACAATTTCAAAGTTAAAATCTTGCAAATAAATCCACCACCGTGCAATTTTAGGTATTAGATCCTTTTTTGTAGCTGAAGCTTTTACCGCATTACAATCCGTTATGAGGGTGAATCTTACACCCAATAAATACACGCGAAAGTGCTTTACAGCCTGCAATATAGCTAGTGTTTCAAGTTCATAAGAATGGTAGTTCGCTTCATGTTTATTGGTCCGTTTGCTAAAATAAGCTATGACTTTTGTTTTCAAGTTATCTTTTTGAATAAAAACGGCTCCATAGCCAACGGTACTTGCATCGGTATGAAGTTCTGTAGCTGAATCTGGATTGAAAATAGCTAGTAGTGGCCTTGAAGTTAAATGCTTAATCAAATATTGTCGGGCATTTTCTTGTTCTTCTTTCCATTGAAATACCACATTTTGTTTTGTTAATTGTGTTATAGGTGCTGTTCAAGAAGCAAACTCAGGAACAAATTTTCTAAGGTATCCTGCCAATCCCAATAACTGTCGTACTTGTTTGACATTTCTCGGAACAGGTGATTCAACCAAAGCTTGAATTTTTTCTTTTCCTGGCCTTATTCCTTCACTAGATATTTCTCTTCCAAGGTATTCTATACTTGATTGCAAAAAACGACACTTTGTGATATTTAAAGAAAACCCAGCAGATTTTAATGCAGTAAGCACCTGACGAAGCTATTCTAATCCTTGTTCATATGTAAGGCTGGGAATTAAAATGTCATCCAAATACACAAGCGCGATTGTATCTTTTAACGGTCCTAAAGCAAGATTGATAGATCACTGAAAAACTGCGGGAGCTGTAGGAAACGTCTCGAACGTCCGCATCCCAATATTTTCCATGATGAAACATCTATGTAAACTCACTATCCAAAAATCGTAGCCTTAACCTCAACCTAGTAATAAACCATCGCAATTTTTGTTTCAGGCTTATTCCGACTTCTAAAATCCTGAGGCCATGTATTTTTTTTAATATTACAATACCTATCCTATTGTACAATTAACCATATCCCAAAATAGGACTTAATTAAAAATTCACCTGCTAAAAACACGAACAAAAAAAAAAAAAAACCTTTAAGAGATAGCAAGTAGCATCGGCGCACTCAATCGCACCATTGCGTTAAGGCATAAATTTTCCGTGAGTGGTACACTTAGTACAAATTTATCCTGTGTTTTTGCTTCGTACTGTACCAAATGCTTTGGCATTTCCGTTTTCGGTCCATTCTATGGCATTCCACATTGAAATGCAAGAATCCTCGTGGAAGCTAATAAATTTCTAGTTCTTTCCATTTTTAACCCGTGGCCGAACAAGTTTGCTTTTCTCAAAGCTTAGGTTTGTGGATAAGAAAATTTAAAACGAGAAATAATTTCAAAGAAAAAAAAAAGGAAAGAACTAAAAGGAATCCACTAAGAAAGAAAAGAATTAAAAAAAAAAAAATTATTAAACAGTAAAAAATTAAGCGAAAAACCTAACCAGTGAATTGTTAAAACACGCCAACCATTTTTTTTTTACGACACGTTGCTGACCAGCCTGTTTAAAGCAATCGTCCTGGTCAGAACACGGTCAAAATAATCAAGGTTGGACTAAATTTCCCCCATCCATCGAATTATAAAAATTATACCTAGGTAAGATACTCCTCAAAAAAAAAAAAAAAATAAGTAATAAGAATGCACCCATGGCATTGTTAAATTTTCATTTTTGCAGTGTAATCAAGAACTACTGCTACCTGTTGATAATTCTTCTGCCTGGCGAAGAACGAACAGTGGCTACCTCAAATCCGAATCTCCAGAATCAAACGACAAATGCAAACCAAATTCTTGAATTCAAGATATCGATTGCCATCGAGGGCTTTTTCACTACCCATTAATTTTGAGCCCCCACGACTCGTCAAGTCGAAAACCAAATCCTTGGTGTTGAGTAACGAAGCTTAATCGATCAACCCAAGGAGCTACATCTCGCTTGGTTCGGCGAAGGTAGCCTTGAGAAACTATTTTTCCAACGGCACAGACGACGACGCGAATCAAAGTCGGGAATAACTCAAAGCCCACAAAGAGTCCATCACCAGTCTATCTTGAGAATTATTTCCCACTTTACATCTCTGACCCCTCCAAAAGAATAATTCTTGCTGGTTGAAAGCTATAAGTAGCTCGAGGAATCCGCAAAAGTTTCCTAAAATTTGCATATATTAAATACTGGAGGTAAGAGGGATTAATACACCATCGATTGGATTTTCTGAAAATTTTTTTTGCGATCATCCGTGGCCTGGAAGGTCAGCATATATATATATATATGTGTATAAAACCAGAATCGGTGTCTATTGTAAAAGAACCATCTGTCTGGGAAGAGATTGTTCAAAGTGAGACGCTTAACTTCAGGCAGAATTAAGAATCTCCTGTTCGTCACTTCGAGTACTATTACTCATGTACCTAGGTCAAATCCATTCGCCCAAGCGCATTGTAGGGAGAAAAGGATAATACCTTCAGAACATTCGGTTCGTCATCGGGTGACACAAACACGAGGATATCTCATATCTCGTGAGTCAATTTTAATTCGGTTTGACCGGAATTGGTTTGGTCACGACAGACGACAAACCACCAAAATCTGTCAGACTCGGAAAGAGCGTTGTATTGTCCTGGAGTTTCTGTTGGGAGAACTTCGGAAAAAGTTTGAAACTGATTCACGAGTTGGGAATATCCTCTTTTGGGAAGGTGGAGTCATCTATAGATATCTCAAGGACAACCATATGCCTGATCATAAATCCAGACGAAATAGGATTAGTTCCAGAATTATCAACGAAAGGATCAGCATCTAAAACAAGGAAAAAAGGAATTATAAATAAAAGTGAATGTGAGAGTGCAATCGGTGAATGAAAAGTAGATTTATTAAGAAAATAAGTGCATTATCTGAAAAGAAAGAAAGAAAAATTAAGGACTAAAAGGCTAGAAAAAAGAAAGGAAAGTTAAAGTTAGTAAAAAAGTGAGTCTACGGACTGAAAAAGAAGAAGGATTAATAGAAAAGAAAAGGAAAGTTACAAAGTTATCTGAAATAAAAAAAAAAGGATTAAACAAATTTATATTAAACAAAAGAAGAAAAAAATAGAACAACAAAAAAAAAAAAAGTAAATTGACACTATTGCTTCAAACAAAACAGATTTTTAAATGGCAGGAAAGAATAAAAAAAAATAAATAAGTAAATAGTTTTGATTGGCAATGAAAGTTCGATCTAATTTTGTTTTATTTTGCAAAGTGAATTAACTAAAGAGTTTTTTTTTTTTTAATTTGAAAAATTTAACAAGTAAAAATAAAAGAGTATAAGGATAAATTAGATTAGATAGAGTAGAGAGATAGAGTACACAAAAGAAGCAATAGTGTAGTTAGCTAGATTAAGACTTAGGTATAGTTTTTTTTTTGAAATAATTAAATTTAAAAGGAAAGAGATTAAGATCTATGAGAATAATTTAGAATTAAGTTAAGGATAGGATTAATAAGAAAGTTGTGTAACAGCCTATGCATCGTGATTCGGATAAAACTTTTTTTGTGTGCCGTGGTATGAAAAAAAGAAAAATTATAGTAAGATTGATTCGGATATCAACACTTTCGTTCGGTTCTTATCAACGCTTAATCATATACAAATTTTATTTTGAAACGACGTTTAGCAATTCACCAGGTGACTTCAACATGCTGTGCAAAACATTTTGGGACACCGGTAAGTGATTTTGTTTGTAACTTGTATAATTATTTTTTTTTTAAATTTTTATATATACTGCCATATATATTTACATATTATTATGAATATAAAAACAAACATTTAAACTTAAAAAAAAAAAAGAAAGATAGAAGAAGAATAATTCTATGGAGAGTACATAAGTTGTGTATGGTCTGAACCTTAGTACATATTTTGTTTTTTTTGATGTTTTGATAGTGAAGAGCTTTTTTTTTATATTTTTTTTTTTGAATATGGTAAGATATGATACCGAACTAAGTGCAAGTAGGAATGGATAAGCGAAATGAATATGTTTGAAAAATTTAATTTCCATTTAAAAAATAAAAGAATCTTTTATATCTACAGTTATCCGATGTATAGGGTGCTTTTTTTTAATAAAGTATTGTTAATAGTGATTTAAGTTAACTAAACAAAAAAACAACAATAAGTATGAATTGAATAAATGATTGGTAACTACATACAAAAAAAAAATAATGTTTTAAATGATATTTAGGAGCGATTATGATGTGAGTTCATGAATCATTTGAAGTGAATTTAAAGTTCATGAGATATTGGATGACAAATATTAAATTTTATAGTGAGATAACTTATTTTACTATGGATCATTGAGGGTATAATTTTGGTGAAGTGGAGCGGAAAGGTGTGAATAGTAATGTTAAATTACTTATAAAAATGTAAGGGAAAGTTAACGACTTTCCCTTTTCAATCAGGGCCGTTACATTTATTTTGTGGAGCGTCGGTAATGGCATAGGAGTTTCCCATAATTTTGGTTGGGGAAACTTTATAGGGTGGGTGAAGAAATGCTCCAAGGACACTACCATCTATGTCCTCCTCTAAGTGTGGAAGTTTAAGAAAAAAAAAAAGAGAAGATAATGAAATCGGTTGCTTAGTTCGGGTCCCCCATTTTTAAAGATGGAAAACATATGTGGTCGATCACCAACTCAGACTTAGGCTTGAAAAAAAAGGTAACACAGTCCTTCACGTGTAACAAGTCCCCCCCCCCCCCGTCGACGAGCTAAGCATGGCATTTATCAAGCCTTCAATTACAAATACGTGGTTGGACACCCCTTTCAAATTCCTCGGGATGGACTAATGAGTCTGTATGCGTTAGTCAGGCATCTTCGTGGAGAAAATTGCTTGGGGATAACTTTGGGAACAAGCAGAATCCAGGAGAATCATATTCGATTCTTTCGTTACGAGTTCTTTGTTGATACTCGATCGATTTGGCAGTCGGTTTATTTTTTTGATTTTTTTTTTGTGGACTGAGGTGGTCTTAGGATTCTCTTTTATCTCATGGGTAGGCTTAATGTGAGTAGGAAAATGAATATAAAAGTTAGACGAAGGGTGGCGATTTGTGCTCTTCTTTCTTATCTCTCCGAGTCTATGGGTGTAAGGTATACAAGCTGGTATACAACAACAACACATGCTATGTTTCAACAACAAAGTTAATTTTTTTAACGTTACAGATGGCGCCCAACGTGGGGCCCGAATTAAGTGATCGATATGTTTTTTTTTTTTAAAGCTCAGAATGAAAAATTTAATTTAAATTTGGAATTTCTTTTGTTAAAATTTTTTTGTTTGGAATTTACTTCCTGGTGTTATTGTCATCTATGCGTAACAAATGGCTATAGTTGTCCGAGGGGTTAGGAGGTTAAATAAATTCAGACTCCTGTCTGCTGCAACATGGTTGATTATTATGCTTAACACCTGGATCTTGGGTTTTTCAGTGTCCGTGCTAAAAGTTTTAGTCTTTTGAGTGGCTGAAAGCGCTGAATCAAAGCAAGGTTAAAGGAAAGCAATATTTGGTTGGAATTTTCTTTTTTTTGGTGAAGCTCAAGATTTTCGTCCGGTAGATTAAGGAAAAGTATCTTGATCTACGACTGCTGCGGAAATTTGGAACTTCATAGAAAATGGAAAAGGTTTTCAACTTTAAATTTTTTTATTTTTAACATATCATGAAGAGCTGACAAACTTTCAATCTCGTATCTAGATCATGAGGAATAAACTCTAAACGTTATCCGGTAGGCTAAGGCTATAAACAGGTCCTGGCCTTTGCTAGTTGTATCGTTTAGAGGGAGTAAAATGGTTTTAGAGATGGTGCTTTTTTTTTACGACATACACACTTAGAATAATAATACATTTCTTTTTATAAACATTTTTTTTTTTTTGGACTTCAGTTTTCTATCAGGAGAGTTGAAGATCCAACTTTTTGTTCAGAGACTCTTCCACATTCCGAGTTCACTTCCTCGTTTTGTTAATGAAATATGTAAGTGGTCAATAATCTTGAGTAATATTATAGGTTTGAGCTAATTTTAGGTTCAAGTTAATTAAATTTTTTTTATTTTATTTTTATTAGTTGTAGAGAGAAGTTTTAGAATTTATTTTCTTTTTTTGGAAAAGTTATTATTTGATAGAAGTTTTGATAGAAGATCTTAGATAGCAGTATTACAGTTGATTTCTAGGATAGTAGTTTTTTATGTGAAAAGAGGATCGAGTTAGGTTATTATTCAGCAAAAGAAGATTAAAATATTACATAAAGAAGTTATTACAAATAATTTTAATATAAAGCTTAAAGTATCTATCCTTGGTAGGAAAAGTTTTTTTTTGGGAATTTCAAAAAATTTTTAAAGATAAAATTTTTTTTTTTTGAAGGTCAAATATTTTTTTTCTTTTTGGCATCATTTATAAAAATCTTTTGCGATAGGTTAAGATATATTTTTTTTATTTTTTTTACACTTTGAAAATTAAAAAGTGTACCAAGCTAACATGATGGCTGGAAAAGGGCGTGCTAAGAAAGGAAGTGGGGATAGGCAGCGATCTTCTTCGAGAAACGATAATGGGGCGAATGAGGAACTTAATCCTGACAATGGAGCATCTTCTAGTCCTAGGGGAGTGAATAGTTCTAAAGATGCTGAACATTTTGAGGCATACATTCAAGAAGTAGTCACAGCGACAGTAGGTCTTAAACGAACCGAAGACCAACGGTTCATACGGGGGGAGTTGGAACGCAGTCATTCGGAGTTGTTAAATCAAGTTAGAGCTATAGTGAGAGAAACTCTTGCTAACGTCACTCCAGCTCCACCTGCCAACACTCAAGACAATCGAGCTTTATACAACTTGCCTACTCCCGAGGCGCATACTACTAGGCATCACCCGCAAGAACGTAGAGTTGACGTAAACAATCCTACTTCGAATAGGGCTACAGCGAATGAACAGGGTGTCCATGCAGTTGATATGGCTAGGGGTTCAAATGTTGACAATTTTTTGTCTCAATTGAGCAATATGAACTTGAATGTTTCACCTCTGACAAACCAAACCAATCCTGCTCCAACTCCAGCTCCATCTCAGTCATCTTCAACTTATCATTTTCCGCATTACTACAAATGGGGAATAAAATATGATCGTAATAATATGACTATCGACGATTTTCTGTTTCGCCTTGAACGGGTGAAAGACAGTTACAATGTAAGCTGGGTCGACGTGGTACAAAATTTCCATCATTTTGTCAGTGGAAGTGTAGAAAAGTGGTATTGGATGTATTCGAAAGCCAATCCGCAGGCTTCTTGGTCAACTTTGCGTCTAGATCTGATCGAGCAATACAGAAGTCTGGAGACAGATAGCGAATTATATCGAAAAATGATTGATCGGAAGCAAATGCCGAACGAGAGTTTCGATGATTTTTACGATGACATTATATCGTTAAATTCAAGATTACGCGTACCGAAACCGGTAAAAGAAATTATAGAGCTTATCAAACAAAACGTGCGGCATAGAACTGGAGAGCTACTTGTTACCTTCAGTACCCATAGTTTACCAGAGATGGTCTATGTATGCCGTACAGTTGAAAAGTTCCTAAACGGAAAAGAACCACTCAAGTCCAAATATCCACTTAACCAAACCTCTACGCAACCATCACGACGCCAGGTCAGTGAATTAGATAATTTACCTGATGAAGACTCTGACTTTACAATTCCCACGAAAGTTGAGGCCTACCAAAGGGAAGCCAATATACTTAAATGTTGGAATTGTAAGGCAAAAGGACATTCGTTTAGGGAGTGCGATAGTCCTAAACGGAATCTTTTTTGTTTCAGGTGTGGTCGCGACAATGTGATAACACCTAATTGCGAAAGATGTGCGGGAAACTGGTCATCGAGCAGTCCTTCGACCGGGGGGAATCGCTCGAAGACGGCAAACCCGGACAAATAGAGAAATCCGAACCTAACATAATGAAATTTACCCTGCTAAAACACACACCTGAAGAGTTAAAGCTAAGACAAGAATCTACGAGTAATGAAGAGAAAACAAATGAATTGAAAATTAACCTGCCAAGAAAACCGACCCACCAAAGAATTAAAGAATACTATGAAGCACGAAAAAGAATAGTAACTTTCCCATCTACTTCAGAAAAGGTTAAAAAGTTAAGAGAGCGAATGAGTAAGAAAAAAGAACTGTATAAATCTGTGGCAGCAACTACTTTGGATCTGTCAACAGATGATCCTCGTCCATATATAACAGTAGAAGTTTACGGTAAAAAGCTTCTCGGTTTGCTCGATTCTGGAGCAAGTGTTAGTTGTTTAGGGACTGGAGCTCTGGAATTTTTGAAAGAAAACCAAATTCCATTCAAAAGCTTTGCTTCTTCTATTTCTACCGCAGACGGACAGAAACAGTCTATAGTCGGGATGGTCACGGCGCAAATTCACTACCGAGGCAAAGCCAACGTAATGAACTTGTTCGTCGTACCATCGCTTACCCAACCTTTATACTTAGGAGTAGATTTCTGGAGGATTTTTCAACTAGCGCCTCACATTATCTCAGAAATATCTTTCAGCAACGAAACAGCCAAAAAAGTAGAAAGTGCAATTGAATGCGATCTAGATGATCACCAGCGGGGTTCACTTCTTGAGATTATCAAACAATTTCCATCTTTCAAGATGAAAGGCTTAGGAAAGACTCATTTGGTAGAACATGTTATTGAAACGGGAGATGCGCAGCCTATAAAGCAACGTCATTATCCCATTTCTCCAGCGATACAAGCCCTGGTGTATGAGGAATTGGATCGCATGCTTTCTTTAGGGGTCATCGAAGAAAGTTCTAGCGCATGGTCTTCCCCGGTCGTACTTGTACGAAAACCTGGGAAAAATCGCCTGTGCTTGGACTTTCGGAAGGTGAACCAAGTGACAAAGAAAAATGCGAGTCCAATTGCTAATATAGAGGGATTGATAGCGCGCCTCCAGGAGACTCACTTTATTTCAAGTGTAGATCTCAAGGATGCGTACTGGCAGATACCGCTGGAAAAAGGTTCGCGGGAGAAGACAGCTTTTACGGTCCCTGGCAGACCTCTCTATCAGTTTACAGTGATGCCATTTGGTCTTTCCAATGCCGCACAAAGTCTTACGTATTTAATGAACCTAGTGGTGCCTTCAGAATTACGCGATCAGGTTTTCGTTTACCTTGACGATTTATTAGTCATATCTAAAACTTTCGAGGAACATTTAAAAGTGCTTGACGCTATAGGGAAAAGGTTACTTGAAGCAGGCTTGACGATAAACGTCGAGAAGTCGAAGTTCTGCTTCAAGGAACTCCAGTACCTCGGTTATGTTGTAGGACAGGGCTGTTTAAAGCCAGACCCGGCGAAAGTTGCAGCTATCCTCGACTTCCCGGTACCAAAGACACCCAAACAAGTCCGTAGATTTCTTGGTATGGCGGGCTGGTACCGCCGATTCGTTAGCGATTTCTCGACACTTGCAGCCCCAATGAAAGATACATTAAAAAAAGGCAAAAAGTTTGATTTTGGCAATGAAGCACAAAAGGCGTTCGAAGCAATTAAGACAGCTTTAACCTCAGATCTAGTTCTCACACACCCAGACTTTAACAAAGAATTTATTATTCTGTGTGATGCGTCAGCATCGGGTATCGGATGCGTTTTATGTCAAAAAGATGAAAATGGAGATGAGCGTCCCATTTATTATTTTTCACAAAAGTTGAATTCGGCTCAACGCAATTATACGGTGACAGAGCGCGAATGCTTAGCAGCCGTAAGGGGGGTTCAGAAATTTCGACCCTATGTCGAAGGGTATAGATTTACGATTGTAACAGATCACTCGAGCCTGAAGTGGCTGATGAGTCTGCGAGATCCAACGGGGAGGTTAGCGCGCTGGAGTCTGAAATTACAAGGGTTCGATTTTGCCATCGAACACCGGAAAGGTACTTTGAATGTAGTGCCAGATGCTCTATCTCGAGTTTATGAGGTAGAGGCGCTGCATTCAACAGTATGTCCACCGGAGTCGGCGTCAACGAATCCCGATGTGCTTCACGTAGATTTGGACGATCCGAGTTTTAAGTCGGATGAATATCTCCAAATTATCGAACATATCGGACAAAATAAAGACCAGCTTCCTGACCTTCAAGTTTCGGAAGGTTTCGTGTACAAGAAGGCCAGGCATTGCACAGGAAATCCGCTACAAGATGATTTAGTCTGGAAATTGTGGATTCCGGCGACGCTGACAAACCGTTTGATCTCGTTGGCTCATTGTCCACCCAGAGCTTCACACGGTGGCGTTACAAAAACTCTATATAAACTACGTCAACAATTTTTCTGGCCCAATATGGCCGCTCAAACAAAAGTATTTATCGAAAAATGTGAAATTTGCAAAACGACAAAACCCGCTAACAGCATTCTCAGAGCGGAGATGGGAGAATCTTTTTCAGTAGACAGACCCTTTCAGCACTTATATATTGACTTTCTGGGTCCTTACCCACGGTCAAAAAATGGAAATACCCAGATAGTCATAGCTCTGGATCAGTTGACGAAATTCGTCCTGATAAAACCACTTAAAAAAGCCACCACACAAACAGTAATCAAATTTTTAGAGGAAGATATTTTTTTTATTTTTGGGGTACCAGAAAGTATCTTATCCGATAACGGCAGCCAGTTTATAGGGCATAAGTTTAAAAAAATGACGAAAACCTTTAGAATAACTCATTACCGGACCGCAGTGTATTCACCTCAGGCCAATGCGAGTGAGCGTGTGAACCGATCAATCCTCGCAGCGGTCCGAGCGTATATAGACCCTAAACAGACCAACTGGGATCTGCACTTCCCTTCAATCGGAAGTGCATTACGTTCAACAGTGCATTCCACAATCGGTATGTCCCCTTTCGAAGCTCTTTTCGGGCATCGAATCATGGAGCACGGGGCAGATTATAAGTTAATGCGAGGTCTGGATGGATTAAACCATTCTGAAATAGATTTTTTGACCAAAGCTGCTAAAATGAATGTGTTACATACCTATTTAAAGACTGCTTTAGAGCGAACTCACGATTCGTATCAACGAACGTATAACCTAAGAAGTAGGATAGTATCGTATCAAGTCGGTGATATTTTGTACAAACGTAATTTTGTTTTAAGTGATGCGGCGAAACACTTAAACGCTAAACTATGCCCAAAATTCATAAAAGTTACAGTTAGTAAGAAAATAGGAAATAATTTATATGAAGTCATAGACGCCAAAGGTCACAAGACTGTAACACACTCCAAAGATTTAAAAAAATAATTTAAAGAAATCTAGAATGACAAAATTTTCAAGTTCATAGCCCGGTCTACTCAGCTGTACATGAGACTCTTCCATAAATAAGAAAAAGTATCGATAACAAACGTTTCTTTTCATATCCTTTTTGTGCAGAGAATCTGCTACAAAAATAATATGATTTGTAGGAAACGTCTCGAACGTCCGCATCCCAATATTTTCCATGATGAAACATCTATGTAAACTCACTATCCAAAAATCGTAGCCTTAACCTCAACCTAGTAATAAACCATCGCAATTTTTGTTTCAGGCTTATTCCGACTTCTAAAATCCTGAGGCCATGTATTTTTTTAATATTACAATACCTATCCTATTGTACAATTAACCATATCCCAAAATAGGACTTAATTAAAAATTCACCTGCTAAAAACACGAACAAAAAAAAAAAAAACCTTTAAGAGATAGCAAGTAGCATCGGCGCACTCAATCGCACCATTGCGTTAAGGCATAAATTTTCCGTGAGTGGTACACTTAGTACAAATTTATCCTGTGTTTTTGCTTCGTACTGTACCAAATGCTTTGGCATTTCCGTTTTCGGTCCATTCTATGGCATTCCACATTGAAATGCAAGAATCCTCGTGGAAGCTAATAAATTTCTAGTTCTTTCCATTTTTAACCCGTGGCCGAACAAGTTTGCTTTTCTCAAAGCTTAGGTTTGTGGATAAGAAAATTTAAAACGAGAAATAATTTCAAAGAAAAAAAAAGGAAAGAACTAAAAGGAATCCACTAAGAAAGAAAAGAATTAAAAAAAAATAATAATTAAACAGTAAAAAATTAAGCGAAAAACCTAACAAGTGAATTGTTAAAACACGCCAACCATTTTTTTTTTACGACACGGTGCTGACCAGCCTGTTTAAAGCAATCGTCCTGGTCAGAACACGGTCAAAATAATCAAGGTTGGACTAAATTTCTCCCATCCATCGAATTATAAAAATTATACCTAGGTAAGATACTCCTCAAAAAAAAAAAAAAATAAGTAATAAGAATGCACCCATGGCATTGTTAAATTTTCATTTTTGCAGTGTAATCAAGAACTACTGCTACCTGTTGATAATTCTTCTGCCTGGCGAAGAACGAACAGTGGCTACCTCAAATCCGAATCTGCAGAATCAAACGACAAAGGCAAACCAAATTCTTGAATTCAAGATATCGATTGCCATCGAGGGCTTTTTCACTACCCATTAATTTTGAGCCCCCACGACTCGTCAAGTCGAAAACCAAATCCTTGGTGTTGAGTAACGAAGCTTAATCGATCAACCCAAGGAGCTACATCTCGCTTGGTTCGGCGAAGGTAGCCTTGAGAAACTATTTTTCCAACGGCACAGACGACGACGCGAATCAAAGTCGGGAATAACTCAAAGCCCACAAAGAGTCCATCACCAGTCTATCTTGAGAATTATTTCCCACTTTACATCTCTGACCCCTCCAAAAGAATAATTCTTGCTGGTTGAAAGCTATAAGTAGCTCGAGGAATCCGCAAAAGTTTCCTAAAATTTGCATATATTAAATACTGGAGGTAAGAGGGATTAATACACCATCGATTGGATTTTCTGAAAATTTTTTTTGCGATCATCCGTGGCCTGGAAGGTCAGCATATATATATATATATGTGTATAAAACCAGAATCGGTGTCTATTGTAAAAGAACCATCTGTCTGGGAAGAGATTGTTCAAAGTGAGACGCTTAACTTCAGGCAGAATTAAGAATCTCCTGTTCGTCACTTCGAGTACTATTACTCATGTACCTAGGTCAAATCCATTCGCCCAAGCGCATTGTAGGGAGAAAAGGATAATACCTTCAGAACATTCGGTTCGTCATCGGGTGACACAAACACGAGGATATCTCATATCTCGTGAGTCAATTTTAATTCGGTTTGACCGGAATTGGTTTGGTCACGACAGACGACAAACCACCAAAATCTGTCAGACTCGGAAAGAGCGTTGTATTGTCCTGGAGTTTCTGTTGGGAGAACTTCGGAAAAAGTTTGAAACTGATTCACGAGTTGGGAATATCCTCTTTTGGGAAGGTGGAGTCATCTATAGATATCTCAAGGACAACCATATGCCTGATCATAAATCCAGACGAAATAGGATTAGTTCCAGAATTATCAACGAAAGGATCAGCATCTAAAACAAGGAAAAAAGGAATTATAAATAAAAGTGAATGTGAGAGTGCAATCGGTGAATGAAAAGTAGATTTATTAAGAAAATAAGTGCATTATCTGAAAAGAAAGAAAGAAAAATTAAGGACTAAAAGGCAAGAAAAAAGAAAGGAAAGTTAAAGTTAGTAAAAAAGTGAGTCTACGGACTGAAAAAGAAGAAGGATTAATAGAAAAGAAAAGGAAAGTTACAAAGTTATCTGAAATAAAAAAAAAGGATTAAACAAATTTATATTAAACAAAAGAAGAAAAAAATAGAACAACAAAAAAAAAAAAAAGTAAATTGACACTATTGCTTCAAACAAAACAGATTTTTAAATGGCAGGAAAGAATAAAAAAAAATAAATAAGTAAATAGTTTTGATTGGCAATGAAAGTTCGATCTAATTTTGTTTTATTTTGCAAAGTGAATTAACTAAAGAGTTTTTTTTTTTTAATTTGAAAAATTTAACAAGTAAAAATAAAAGAGTATAAGGATAAATTAGATTAGATAGAGTAGAGAGATAGAGTACACAAAAGAAGCAATAGTGTAGTTAGCTAGATTAAGACTTAGGTATAGTTTTTTTTTTTTGAAATAATTAAATTTAAAAGGAAAGAGATTAAGATCTATGAGAATAATTTAGAATTAAGTTAAGGATAGGATTAATAAGAAAGTTGTGTAACAGCCTATGCATCGTGATTCGGATAAAACTTTTTTTGTGTGCCGTGGTATGAAAAAAAGAAAAATTATAGTAAGATTGATTCGGATATCAACACTTTCGTTCGGTTCTTATCAACGCTTAATCATATACAAATTTTATTTTGAAACGACGTTTAGCAATTCACCAGGTGACTTCAACATGCTGTGCACAACATTTTGGGACACCGGTAAGTGATTTTGTTTGTAACTTGTATAATTATTTTTTTTTTTAATTTTTATATATACTGCCATATATATTTACATATTATTATGAATATAAAAACAAACATTTAAACTTAAAAAAAAAAAAAGAAAGATAGAAGAAGAATAATTCTATATAGAGTACATAAGTTGTGTATGGTCTGAACCTTAGTACATATTTTGTTTTTTTTGATGTTTTGATAGTGAAGAGCTTTTTTTTTATATTTTTTTTTTGAATATGGTAAGATATGATACCGAACTAAGTGCAAGTAGGAATGGATAAGCGAAATGAATATGTTTAAAAAATTTAATTTCCATTTAAAAAATAAAAGAATCTTTTATATCTACAGTTATCCGATGTATAGGGTGCTTTTTTTTAATAAAGTATTGTTAATAGTGATTTAAGTTAACTAAACAAAAAAACAACAATAAGTATGAATTGAATAAATGATTGGTAACTACATACAAAAAAAAAATAATGTTTTAAATGATATTTAGGAGCGATTATGATGTGAGTTCATGAATCATTTGAAGTGAATTTAAAGTTCATGAGATATTGGATGACAAATATTAAATTTTATAGTGAGATAACTTATTTTACTATGGATCATTGAGGGTATAATTTTGGTGAAGTGGAGCGGAAAGGTGTGAAGAGTAATGTTAAATTACTTATAAAAATGTAAGGGAAAGTTAACGACTTTCCCTTTTCAATCAGGGCCGTTACATTTATTTTGTGGAGCGTCGGTAATGGCATAGGAGTTTCCCATAATTTTGGTTGGGGAAACTTTATAGGGTGGGTGAAGAAATGCTCCAAGGACACTACCATCTATGTCCTCCTCTAAGTGTGGAAGTTTAAGAAAAAAAAAAGAGAAGATAATGAAATCGGTTGCTTAGTTCGGGTCCCCCATTTTTAAAGATGGAAAACATATGTGGTCGATCACCAACTCAGACTTAGGCTTGAAAAAAAAGGTAACACCGTCCTTCACGTGTAACAAGTTCCCCCCCCGTCGACGAGCTAAGCATGGCATTTATCAAGCCTTCAGTTACAAATACGTGGTTGGACACTCCTTTCAAATTCCTCGGGATGGACTAATGAGTCTGTATGCGTTAGTCAGGCATCTTCGTGGAGAAAATTGCTTGGGGATAACTTTGGGAACAAGCAGAATCCAGGAGAATCATATTCGGTTCTTTCGTTACGAGTTCTTTGTTGATACTCGATCGATTTGGCAGTCGGTTTATTTTTTTGATTTTTTTTTTGTGGACTGAGGTGGTCTTAGGATTCTCTTTTATCTCATGGGTAGGCTTAATGTGAGTAGGAAAATGAATATAAAAGTTAGACGAAGGGTGGCGATTTGTGCTCTTCTTTCTTATCTCTCCGAGTCTATGGGTGTAAGGTATCCAAGCTGGTATACAACAACAACACATGCTATGTTTCAACAACAAAGTTAATTTTTTTTAACGTTACAGAGCATTAGCTAATCCAAAAAGCATTCTCAAATATTCAAAATGACCGTCTGGAGTAACAAATCCTGTCTTTTGAATGGACTCTTCGTGAATGGGAATTTGATGAAATCCCGATGCCATGTCTAGTGATGTAAAGAATCGTCCTTTAGCCAACCTGTCAAGTTGATCATATATTAATGGAAGCCGATATCGGTCTTTAATTGTGTTACGATTGAGCTCTCTAAAATCAACACACATTCTGTATGTACCATTTTTTTTCTTAACAAGAATTATTGGACTTGCAAATGGAGATTCACTGGGTCGAATTATTTTATTTGTTGTAAGGTCAGATATAATTTCACGAACCGCTCTTCTTTCGTCAATTGCTAGTCGGTAAGGTGAACGGTTGACGATTGTGTCTTTTTCTAATCTTATTTTGAGGCTCACATTATAAACTGCACCTATTTTATTACCTACCGCTATCATATCGGAAAAATCTTTCAAAGTATTTTGCAATTGATAATGAAATTCCGGAGGAACTATAACTTCAGATATATTTGAACAAATATTTTCGTAAATTCTATTTATTCCGGGCAGCTTGTTACGGTAAATTTTACCGCAACAAAAACCGGCCTTTAGCCGTTTTCCTTTTTCTTGGTTGTGGCTGCAAAATATCGGCGAAGTTGAGGGCAACCATGGTCTCATCAACCACAGGTGTACCTAGCCTTTATTTTGCAAAAGCAACAAAAGCAGGTGTACGTGTTCGAGAACGAGTCCTTTCGACGTGGTCGAAAATGCCGGCGGATGAGCCGAAGAAGTAAGAGGTCAGGCGGACCCTTACTTACCCAAACAACTCCAACAACAACTCATCTACCAATCTATTTTTTTTTATATTTAAATTTTTAATATTAACGTAGTTTAACTTTCTTTTCTTTAAAAGACAAATTTAACGTTAATTAATTTAAATAATTTATGTACAAAATGGGTTTTTAGCATCGCGTAGTAATTTAAATTTTTAAAAGAATCACTTTTGTAGAACGACCAGTTAGAGAAATGCTCCCCTCCATCTCTTCGAAATAGTTTTAATATTTTCCCATTTCGAATCCCGCGTGTTAAAGTAGAGTAATAGGATAATGCCTAGTAAGGATCTTTTCTCGATTTTTTTTTGTAATTTTCATTTTTCTCGAAAAACAAAAATAGTTGGGAGGGATCTGAACTCGGCCATTATGTTTCGGCAAGTTTTGGAAACCAACATCCAACAACTTGTTGAAACCGTGTTTGTGTGTGTGATTGTAAAGTTTCGGAGAGAGTCAACAACGGTGGCTTTCCTGATGAGCGTTAAGCTTCCAGGAAGCCGTGAGACCGTAACCGACAATCACGAAAACGAATGAGTCTGTTGTATGAATGTGTGAGTGATTGGAATGGACGAGGGAGGATAACAATAGATGGGAAATAGCTTGGAAGGCACTCTGTTGAGAGCTTACCAAGCGATTAGATAAAAAGAAAAAAAAAGGAGATTTTTCGAGGATTTTGAAAAGGAGAAAAAAATCGAGAAGGAGGAAAATTTGAGTTCGAGGAAACAGGAGGATTGATAAAAGGAAAAGAATAAGGATTCGAGGTGGGAAAATAGGAGTGAGGAATTGAAGGAGATAGAGGAGAAGAAAGCGTTAAAAAAAAAAAAGATAAGTAGATTTTTTTTATTTCTACTATATTATATGCATCTATATAATATATATATTCGTGATTAAATATATATATACATATAGATATCGTGCGGAATAATTGTCGTGTCGCGTATTATAAAAATCCGAAAGTGTTAAAACCCCATTTTCTTTTATTTTTTTTTGCTTATTAATTCCATTGTTCTTGCTTTTACTGGTAATTTATTTTCTTCTGATTGAAAACATTTTGGGTTTTAATCCAGGGATTTTCAATCCCACGGTTTCCCAAAGAAAATAAAGATAAATTAAAATTAAACTTTGTTGTGTTCTCCATTTAAAATCGTTTCACTCATTTCAAATAGTTTTGGAATTTTCTATTTCGGTTTGAAAAAAAATTCCTGGCGCCCACTTTTTATTGTAACGTACCCACTGTACTTACAATAAAATATTTTGTTTTGCGTTTCGACTTGATTGATTTAATAAATCGATCATCGATCATAATCGTTTATCATTTGATAATAAAATTCTTCCACAGGAACCCATCCCAGCTGAGCTGCCGCGGTTACAGCTTCAACGAGCTGTAGTTGCACTTTTTCGTCTCCTCTTTGTGTCGTGTACGTACTCGGTTGAGTGCAAGTCGTGCGTGTTGTTCGTCGTGGTTTGCGTCGTCGTCGTCGGTACGCAGCCGCCTCTTGTTTTTTTTTTCTTTCTATTTATTTGTTATTAAATAACAAATAATAATAATTTAATTAACCCTCCCCTCGCGATCGCGTAAGAAAAAGTGTAACAAATTGGCGCCCAACGTGGGGCCCAAAAAAAGTGGAAGAATTTTCGCGATTTTTATTTAATATCGTGTGGTGTTTTTTTTTATTATTATTTTTTTTTCTTTTTCGTAAAAGAACTTTTAATTCCTCTGTTTTTTTTTTGATATAGGTGTTTAATAAGTGCAAGAGGAATAGTGCATAGTGCGGAATATTAAGTGGATAGAGAAAATTTGGACAGCTGAAATCGAGGGAACAAAAAAATTGTTTGTTTTTGCCGGTTTGTACATTGGAGATTGGAGTTAAAATTCGAGAATTACAGGAAAATAGCAAGTATTTTCTTTTGATCTGTGTTGCGTTAAACTCGTTTCTTTTTTTAATTTTATTTCTTGTGTGGTGTTCTTTTTTATTTTATTTTTGATTTATTTATTTCATTTCTTTGGTTTGGTGTTTTTTTTTGGTTTTAATTTTTTTTGGTGGACATTTTGTTTAGTTTTTTTTTTCTCTCTCTTTTTTCTTGTGCAGTGATATAAATTCTCTTGTGTCATCGCAATCACTTGAGAGTTTTTATCGCTTGCTATTTTGAGCTTTTTTTCGAGTGATTAATTTTTTCGTGATAGTAGTTTATTTCGAGAGAATTTTTTTTTGAGAGCAAGTTAGTTTTGTTAATTTTCAAGAGTTTGAGTTAGTTAGTTTGAATAGAAAATTAGGGTGTTCCAGATTTTTTTTTTTTTAAATTTTTTTAATTGAATTTAATAGGAATTTTTTTGTGTTGTTTTTTTTTTTGAATATTTATTTTTTTAAAAAATTAATTAATAAAAATAAAATAATTTGCAGGATTTTGAGTTGTAGGGTTAACATATAGTTTTTTTTTTGTAATTTGTTTTTACAAATAATTTTTTTTTAAATTTAAATTTTTTTTATTTCTTTTTGTTTGTTATTTTTATTTAGTTAAAAATGAATATTGGTAGGTTAGCGCAGGACGAACTGGCCTATGAGATGAAGGTCAGGGGTTTGAAAGTAGGGACAGTTGAGGAGATGCGAAAGGCATTAAGGTCATCGAGGTTGCTCTGTAAGAGGAACTCGATGGAGGTTAGTTCAGTTTATCCCTTCACTTATGAAGAGGATGTAGAGGCAGTAGGGGCTAAAATTGAGGAGATTAGGGTCCTTCTTAAAGTACCTCCGAAGAATCCAAAGTCTTCGGAGTACGTTAAGATTGTGACAAAGATTGAGTGGTGTATAGGCAGGTTAGCTAGGACACCTTGTGAGGCCGAAGAGGAAGAAGATGAAGTTAGTTCACTTCGAAACAAGGTTTTGTGTTTATTAGGAGATCTCACTGGAGATAGTGAGAATAGTGATAGGGAAGAGGAGTGGAGTAAAGAAAAGACTCCTATTAAATTTCAAACCCAACTTCAGTCACAAGTTGGTCAGACCCTAGGTGTTAGTTCACGGTCTGCGGTAGGGCCTACTACAGAGACGTTGGCTGAACCAAGGGGTGGTGTCAGTAGTCCTGTAGTAGGGAACATTTCTGTTAGGGTTCCGTCGGAACGTAGGGTTGATAGGGTCGATGTTCTTTCTGGACAAATGGTGGTCCAGCAAAAACACTTCGACAACATAGGCAAGTGGGGGGTGAAGTTTACTGGTGACTCAAGTGGAGCATCAGTGAATTCATTCCTGGAAAGAGTGGAGGAACTTCGTCTGGCTAACGATGTTCCCGAAACCCACCTTTTCAAATCCGCTTCGGAGCTTTTGACTGGTAGGGCGCTTATGTGGTTTAGGACGGTTAGGGAAGATTTGGAGGATTGGCAGGAACTCGTCAAGGAACTCAGAGCGGAGTTCCTTCCTGCGAATTACGATGATCTCTTGTTGGAGGAGATTAATCGGCGTTCGCAGGGAAAGGATGAAACTTTCGGCGCGTACCTGACCACGATGAGGACATTGTTCCGAAGATTATCGGAACCTTTGTCAGAGGGAAGAATGTTGTCCATTTTGAGGAAAAATGTAGATCCTTTTTATCAGGTACAGATAGCTAGTTCCAAACCAAAGACGGTTAAGGAACTTGCCATCTTAGGTAGGGAGTTAGATACCCTTAAGGTTAATATTGATAGTTTTACCCCCCCTTCTAGGAGCAAAAATTTGTTGGAACCCGAGTGTGGTTACCAACCTAGTTCGTCTGGACAACACCGAGTAGCGGCTGTTGCTCCAATTCCAGAAAACCCATTTAGGCAGGTGGTTAGGTGTTTCAACTGTAACAGGGATGGGCATTTAGCCCAGAACTGTTCAGTTCAAAAGCGTTGTTTTGGTTGCGGGGCTTTAGGTGTTTATCGTAGGGACTGTAGGCGGTGTTCGGGAAATGGGGAACGGGCCCTTGTGTCAGCAGGACAAGGAGTCCGTCGACGTTAGGAAGGTCGTCTGCTGACGATCAGCGTGTAGGTGTTCATTTGAGTTTCACGTTAGCGGCAAATGGTAGGGACACTAGACCATATTTAGGAGTTAGGATTTATGGAATTAGGTTTTTAGGGCTTCTTGATTCCGGAGCTTCCCGGACTATTGTAGGAGGTGAGGGATGGAAAATTTTGAAAGAGTTAGGATTAAAATTAGGAAAGAGTAGTGTTGGGTCAGTAGCGTTAGCAGATGGAGCAGGTGTAGGTGTAGCTGGGTCTGTTTCTCTACCAGTGGAGGTGGAAAACAAATCCTTTTTGATAGAATGTCTGGTCATACCGAATCTTCCACACCAATTGATATTGGGTGCCGATTTTTGGGCACTATCGGGCATAGTCCCGGATTTGAGATCAGGGGTGTGGAATTTTTCGAGCCAAGAGGGGTTGGCCTCGATGACAGACATGGTAGCGATTAGGGAAAAATCGAATTTGAACGATTTTGAGAATAGGGAATTAGAATTAGTTTTAGAGGGACTTTTTAAATCAATGACCGAAGGTTTAGGGTGCACAAATTTAGTTGAGCACAAGATTAGGACGTCCGCAGAGCCGATAAAACAACGATATTACCCTGTTTCGCCCGCGATTCAGAAACATATCGATCAGGAGCTTCAGGAGATGTTGGAAGCTGGAGTGATCGAGAAGTCGAAGAGTCCCTGGGCATCACCGATTCTTCTCGTTAAGAAGAAAGACGGTAGTTATCGGTTCTGTGTTGACTATAGGAAATTGAATGAGGTTACTGATAGGGATGCTTATCCACTCCCCTTTATTTCTGCGATCTTAGACAAGCTTCGAAACGCGAAGTACTTGTCTTCTTTAGATATTAAATCTGCTTATTGGCAGATTCCAATGGAAGAAGAATCGCGCAAGTACACAGCCTTTACTGTGCCAGGTCGAGGACTTTTCCAATTTCGTAGAATGCCATTCGGGCTTCACAATTCACCAGCGACCTGGCAAAGGTTTATTGACGACGTTTTAGGTCCCGACTTAGAACCGTTTGTCTTCGTGTACTTGGATGACATTATCATCGTCACCGATTCTTTTGATAGGCACCTAGAAATTTTAAAAGAAGTTTTTAAAAGGTTAGGAGAGGCAGGTTTAAAAGTAGGTAGGGAAAAGTGTAATTTTTGTAGGCCTTCTTTAAAATTTCTAGGTTATGTAGTTGATAGGAACGGGCTTCATGTTGACCCGGAAAAAGTGGAGAGCATGATTAGGATTCCTCCACCGAAAAATGTGAAGGAAATTAGGAGTTTTGTAGGGACTATTTCTTGGTATCGACGATTCGTGCCAAATTTAGCGATTTTAGTTAGGCCTCTTACCGATCTCTTAAAGAAAGGTAAGAAGTTTGAATGGACACAAGAAAGTGAAGAAAGCTTTAGAAAAGCCAAAGAGTGTTTGGTTACGGCACCGATCCTAACATGTCCGGATTTTTCAAGGCCGTTTGTTGTACAAACAGACGCATCGGACTATGGTATCGGGGCCGTATTATCTCAGGAGTTTGAGGATGGCGAGAAAGCCATTTGTTATTTAAGTCGGTCATTGAATAGGAATGAGAGGAACTACTCTGCGACCGAAAAGGAATGTTTAGCGGTCCTTTGGGCGATTGAAAAGTTGCGGCCGTATCTCGAAGGTGTTCGATTTACAGTCGTAACTGATCATCACTCCTTGGTCTGGCTCAGCAACCTTAAGGATCCGCAGGGTAGATTAGCTCGTTGGGCCATTCGGCTCCAACAATTTGATTTCAAAATCATCCATCGAAAGGGCAAAGAACATGTCGTTCCTGATATGTTGTCGCGAGGAGTGCCAGAAGTAGCTGGTGTCTCTGAGGCGGATTCGGACCCTTGGGTGATTAAAATGAAATCACAGGTAGAAAAGAGCCCGTTAGAATACCCATCTTGGCGAGTCGAGAATGGGCGGCTCTATAAACATGTTAGGTTGAACCATATTGTCGTTCATAATAATAGCGAGGAGTGGAAATTAGTGTTAGGAAAAGGTGATAGGACGAGGATTCTTAACGAGTGCCATGATGCTCCGCTTTCAGGACACATGGGCGTTAAGAAGACTTTTGCTAGGGTAGCAGAGAAGTATTACTGGCCCAAAATGAGAGGAGATATTACGAAATTTGTTAGGAGTTGTAAAATTTGCCAAAGCGTGAAACCAGTGAACGAGAAACCAGCTGGTCTTATGACCGAAAGGGTAGGGAATTCCCAACCGTGGGAAATGATTTGCGTGGACTTGGTGGGTCCATTACCAAAATCATCGCGGGGTTTCATATATATTTTAACGGTCGTCGATTATTTCACCAAATTCCCCTTGTTGTTCGCGTTACGGTCCGCAACGGCGAAAGCGGTATGTCGGGAGTTGGAAGAAAACGTTTTTCTTCTATTCGGGATTCCAAAGTGGATCGTCTGTGACAACGGTCCCCAGTTCCGTAGCAAGGAACTGAAAACGCTAAGCGAAGCGTACGGGTCACAACTTCGGTATACGGCGAATTATCATCCGCAGGCGAATCCTGCGGAACGGATAAATCAAATAATTAAAACTACGCTCCGGGCGTATGTTTCGGAAAATCAGCGGAGTTGGGATTCGCAACTAGCAAAAGTGGCTTGTGCAATCCGAACTTCGCAACATGAAGTTTTAGGGGTGTCGCCATACTTCGCAAATTTCGGTAGAAACATGGTAACCAGTGGCCATGATGTAGGAATTAGGGATAGTGATAGGGACCAGGATAGAGGGGAAATTGATAGGCAGTTTCGGAAACTGAGAGAAGATATAGCTAGGAAGTTGGAGGCAGCGGGAAAGAAGGCTGCCAAGACTTATAATTTACGTAGGAGAGACGCGCAATATCACCCGGGTGATCTCGTTTGGCGTAGGAATTTCGCGCTGTCCGATGCAGCAAATTATTTCGCGGCGAAGTTGGCGACCAAATTTGTAGGACCTTTCAAGGTCAGTAGGAGGATGTCACCTTGGACATACCTCCTTATAGACGATAGCGGGAAGGAACGGGGGACGTGGCACGTTAAAGATTTAAAGCCATATATTGATCGTTGAGTGAAGTCCCTTATTTCTTTTTGTTGTAGTAATTTTTCTTGGTTGTTCAATGTTTTTTATTTTGTGCCACACTAATGATTTTTTTTTTCTTTTTTTTCTTTTTTTAAATTTTAATGATGGTAACCCTTTGTTGTTGTTGTCTACCCCTGGCTGAGCCTTAAGAAATGGTTTGCTTTTTTTGAAAAGTAAACACATTTCTTGGGAGGTAAGGGTGGGATTTGTTACGGTAAATTTTACCGCAACAAAAACCGGCCTTTAGCCGTTTTCCTTTTTCTTGGTTGTGGCTGCAAAATATCGGCGAAGTTGAGGGCAACCATGGTCTCATCAACCACAGGTGTACCTAGCCTTTATTTTGCAAAAGCAACAAAAGCAGGTGTACGTGTTCGAGAACGAGTCCTTTCGACGTGGTCGAAAATGCCGGCGGATGAGCCGAAGAAGTAAGAGGTCAGGCGGACCCTTACTTACCCAAACAACTCCAACAACAACTCATCTACCAATCTATTTTTTTTTATATTTAAATTTTTAATATTAACGTAGTTTAACTTTCTTTTCTTTAAAAGACAAATTTAACGTTAATTAATTTAAATAATTTATGTACAAAATGGGTTTTTAGCATCGCGTAGTAATTTAAATTTTTAAAAGAATCACTTTTGTAGAACGACCAGTTAGAGAAATGCTCCCCTCCATCTCTTCGAAATAGTTTTAATATTTTCCCATTTCGAATCCCGCGTGTTAAAGTAGAGTAATAGGATAATGCCTAGTAAGGATCTTTTCTCGATTTTTTTTTGTAATTTTCATTTTTCTCGAAAAACAAAAATAGTTGGGAGGGATCTGAACTCGGCCATTATGTTTCGGCAAGTTTTGGAAACCAACATCCAACAACTTGTTGAAACCGTGTTTGTGTGTGTGATTGTAAAGTTTCGGAGAGAGTCAACAACGGTGGCTTTCCTGATGAGCGTTAAGCTTCCAGGAAGCCGTGAGACCGTAACCGACAATCACGAAAACGAATGAGTCTGTTGTATGAATGTGTGAGTGATTGGAATGGACGAGGGAGGATAACAATAGATGGGAAATAGCTTGGAAGGCACTCTGTTGAGAGCTTACCAAGCGATTAGATAAAAAGAAAAAAAAAGGAGATTTTTCGAGGATTTTGAAAAGGAGAAAAAAATCGAGAAGGAGGAAAATTTGAGTTCGAGGAAACAGGAGGATTGATAAAAGGAAAAGAATAAGGATTCGAGGTGGGAAAATAGGAGTGAGGAATTGAAGGAGATAGAGGAGAAGAAAGCGTTAAAAAAAAAAAAGATAAGTAGATTTTTTTTATTTCTACTATATTATATGCATCTATATAATATATATATTCGTGATTAAATATATATATACATATAGATATCGTGCGGAATAATTGTCGTGTCGCGTATTATAAAAATCCGAAAGTGTTAAAACCCCATTTTCTTTTATTTTTTTTTGCTTATTAATTCCATTGTTCTTGCTTTTACTGGTAATTTATTTTCTTCTGATTGAAAACATTTTGGGTTTTAATCCAGGGATTTTCAATCCCACGGTTTCCCAAAGAAAATAAAGATAAATTAAAATTAAACTTTGTTGTGTTCTCCATTTAAAATCGTTTCACTCATTTCAAATAGTTTTGGAATTTTCTATTTCGGTTTGAAAAAAAATTCCTGGCGCCCACTTTTTATTGTAACGTACCCACTGTACTTACAATAAAATATTTTGTTTTGCGTTTCGACTTGATTGATTTAATAAATCGATCATCGATCATAATCGTTTATCATTTGATAATAAAATTCTTCCACAGGAACCCATCCCAGCTGAGCTGCCGCGGTTACAGCTTCAACGAGCTGTAGTTGCACTTTTTCGTCTCCTCTTTGTGTCGTGTACGTACTCGGTTGAGTGCAAGTCGTGCGTGTTGTTCGTCGTGGTTTGCGTCGTCGTCGTCGGTACGCAGCCGCCTCTTGTTTTTTTTTTTCTTTCTATTTATTTGTTATTAAATAACAAATAATAATAATTTAATTAACCCTCCCCTCGCGATCGCGTAAGAAAAAGTGTAACACGACGACGAACAACCAAAGACCCCTCATGATCTGTGATAGTTGCTAGACTGTGATCTTCAAATAAATTTCTTCCAATAAAAACGTCTTAATCAAGGCAGCCGTCTGGAACAATAAAGTATGCTATGGATGTATCAATGTTTGATATTTTTGTATTTCCAGTAAATTTAGCAATTGCATCAATAGTAACATGTCCTATTCCTCTCAACATAATGTTACAAGCAACAAGTTTGTCCTGGAATAAATGTTGGAATTTTTGAGAGATGAGAGATAAATGCGCTCTCGTATCAATCAACGCCCAAAATCGATGACCTTTAATAGTAACTTCAGTAGCACCTAATGGTTTTCCAGAACTACAAAAATTTATATTACGCCGTTTTTCTATAGCTGCTTTTGTGAAACAATTAGAAATTCCATGACCTTGCTTCGCACAGAACGAGCAAATATTACCCTGGCCTGACCTTGATGAGACTTCTGGTTTGAGTATTGTGCAAATATCTGGATCGGTTCGCGTTTGCTTAGCATAGCAATTTGGTTTAATATGACCCGGCTTTCCACATTGAAAGCATTTCTTTTCAATTGAACTATCATCTTTTCTATCATTCAGTTTTCTTTTTAATAATGAGCGGTCTATATTTAACTTGTCAAAATCTTTGCTACTTGAAGGTTTTTGAAAAGAAGATAAAAGTACTAATAGTTCTGAAATAGTTTTGCAATTAGATCTTGCAATCGTATTTCGGACATCAAATTCAGATATGCCATGGATAATTAATTCCAACAAATCGCATTCATTCCAATTAGCACGAACGTTTCTAAGTATCGACGTTTTCTCAGGAACATAAGTTGCATAAGTGTTTACATTGGAACTTTTAAAATGCGACGCCTTTTCTAAGAGGTAGCCTAAGTTTCTTTTTGGTGGAAACGATTCTTCAAAACCCTTACGAAAAGAATCCCAATTTCTGACTTCGGGATTCCAACGCTCATACCACCACTTTGCATCACCCAACAAATATCTACCGACTTTTCCCAAAGCCTTTATATCAGACCAACTAAATTCATTCAATTTTTTCAACTTCACTCACCCATTTAGAGGATTCATTGATTTCAGGTCTAAAAAAAGGAAGATCGACATCTTCATCCGACTTCTGGGACTGCAAAGCCTTGATCAATTCATTGAGGATTTGTGTTGGTTCTCCAGCATTACCAGATGCATTTCTATTTGGGCCATCTCGACTGCGAGGCATTTTTTTTTCTTTCTTGCTTTTTTTTTTGTAAATATAGAGACAATCAGGAAATAGTTTGTCCAGCACGTAGGTTAATGTTACTAATGCGTATCCCACTTCTGATGTTAGCTTAACTAGCTTATGGTCAATATTAATTATATGTATATTGTATTCGATAAAAAAAAATAATGTTTTCTTTTCTTATTCAGAACAACAACAACAACTTTTATTTTTATTTTCAGACAACCAAAACAAAATTACTTAAGTATTCTAGTTTTTATTTTCTTCAAGTGAACCGCTTCTAAGTGTATTAAAAAATAATAAGCTCCTCGTTCCAGAATGCACTACATCTAATAGTACAATCCCAAATCGAACGCCTTGATGATGAAGAAGCAACAAGTGGTAAAAGGGATGCTTACGAGGAAACATACTACATCCTCAGGTCTAACATGCTTCAACATCTCGACACCTTTGCCGTACAAAATTTACAAAATTGCACCATCGCACCCAACAACACCACCATTTTGCGCAGCTCTCGCTTAAACCTTCAAAAGTTTTCGCTTCCATCATTCTCTGGATCTTACACCAAATGGATGAACTTCTCCGATATGTTCAACTCGATAATACATAGCAACAAAGAACTCACTAACATCGAGAAGTTCCAATATCTACGATCGTTCGTCCATGGGGATGCAGCCAGAATTATTGAATCTTTGGAGTGCACCAGCCAAAATTACGACACTGCCATGGAACTTCTAAAGGCCAGATTCGACAATAAAAGGTACTTGTTTCAAGCACACATACAAGAAATTTTCCAGCTTCAAGCAATATCAAAACCAACGGTTGAAACCATTCGGTCCATGATTGGCACAATCAACGTTAATCTTCGAGCACTCAATTCAATTGCCACCACTGAGCAGATTTCCGATGGTTTCTTGCTACACTTGATTTTGTCAAAGTTTGACAATGAATCCCAAGCTAAGTGGGAAGACGAAATAGCTACCAAACAAGAGCAAAGGGCTCTCAGCAAACTCATCCAAAACTTGGACTCCACTTCCCTGAACAACAGTGATGATTTCGACTTCCCAACTTGGAACGATCTTTGCAATTTCATGGAGAGACGTTGCAAGACTCTCAAGATTATCGAAGCAAAATCTCATCGCAGTTCTATTTCTGCTCCCCAATCACAATCGCATCAATCACATCAACGATTACAACAATCGCATTCACATCATATTGTAAAGTCAAAGCCGCAACAGTATAATAATGCAACTTTGCTTAAAACCAATTCAGCGTCAACGTCAATTTGTGTCTTTTGCAACCAGCCATCACATAGCCCATTTAGCTGTCAAAAATTCGTCAACTTATCACCCATGGATCGATTCAAGCTCACAAAAGAGTTGAAGCTGTGCCTTAATTGCCTAAGAGGACGCCACACGTTGCAAACCTGCACATCTCTAAACAAATGCCAGAAATGTGGTGACACTCATCGCACACTGCTTCATCGTGAACGAATCGCACCTGTCATCGGAGAGACTCCTGGACCATCATTAGATGCTGAAGTCAAACTTATTGCTGCACAACTTCCATCAGGTAATCCACCAAAGATTTATTCATCAAACACTACTTCCTTACAGGCAAGCCATCCTGACCACATCGTTCCAAACGATGGCTATGTGCTACTTGCTACCGCATTACTTAGCATTTCCAATAAAGGTGGTGCATCTATCATTGGTAGAACGCTTCTTGACTCATGCTCGCAGTTAAACTTCATCACTGAGCATATTGCACAACATCTCAAACTTAGTCGCAGTCGTACTTACCTAGACGTCAATGGGATTGGACAAGCTAGCACCATCGCATACCAAAGAGCACAAGTATGTGTAACATCACTACACAATTCATTCAAGGTACACCTTGATGTTGTTATAGTTCCTGATATCACCGCGCCTCAACCATCTCATCAAATAAACACCAGAAATTGGAAGATTCCCTCCAATATCCAACTTTCTGACCCTCGTTTCAATCACCCTGGCAGCGTCGACTGTCTTATTGGTGCAGGGATTTACTTTGATCTTCTACAGGTAGGTCAAATAAAACTAGGTGAAAATCTTCCAAACCTGCAAAAAACGTTGTTCCATAGAGGAACAACAGTTTTGGACCATCGAAGATACCCATGCACCGGTGAAGAGATTCTCGATAGAAGAAGAGGAATGTGAGATGTTCTTCAAATCCACAACAAAACGCTGCCCGTTGACCAACAAATTTATCGTTCGACTACCATTTAGAGAGGATCGTACATCGCTCGGAAATTCCTATGAAATCGCTAAAAATCGGTTAGTACCTACATATCTATAGAACACAAAATATATCGTTCCCCATCTTTGCAGAGAGATTATTGTCATTTTGTTGATGTCTAGGCCACATGAGCAAATTAGAAGCAGCAAAGGCAATTCGCGATAATGTGAACTACATTCCGCACCATTGTGTCTTGAAACCCGATAGCTCAACAACAAAATTGCGTGTTGTCTTCGACGCATCATGCAAAACATCATCAGGGAAATCATTGAATGACATTCTGAAGGTTGGTCCAACTCTTCAAGACGACATTTTCACCATGCTTGTTCGTTTTCGCACCCATCGCTTCGTGATAATGGCAGACATCACTCAAATGTATCGACAAATCCTAGTAAGTCCAAAGGACACCAGCACGCAATGTATTCTGTGGCGAAACTCCGATACAAAGGCAATCGAAAGCTATGTATTGAAGACGGTCACTTATGGCACCAGTTGAGCCCCGTACTTAGCCGTAAGATGTCTTCGCCTCCTAGCCGAAGAAGGTGCACAGCAGTTTCCCAGTGGTTCTGTCGTAACTTTGGGCGACTTCTACGTGGACAACTTAATGTCCGGTGCTAACGATCGCT
This sequence comes from Syrphus vitripennis, assembly GCA_958431115.1. Lineage (NCBI taxonomy): Eukaryota > Metazoa > Arthropoda > Insecta > Diptera > Syrphidae > Syrphus > Syrphus vitripennis. The sequence continues at coordinate 72,834,176 of OY288108.1, read as the reverse complement.
GTGAAGTAATTCAAATCAAAGCTGAGACAACTAACCTGCTTCTGAGTGGAGGTTTCCACCTTAGAAAATGGGCATCGAACGATCCTACCATCATTGCAGATATTCCCGAAGAAGATAAAGAGTCATTCATTGTCTTAGGAGATAGCGAAATCATTAAGGCTCTTGGAATGGGATGGGATCCCAAAGAAGACAATTTCCGTTTCAGCTACATTGAATCACCAAATTGCAAAATTAACAAACGAAGCATTCTTTCGCAAATCTCGCAGTTCTATGATCCCTTGGGCTTAATGAATCCATTCATTGTTAAGGCAAAAATCTTTATGCAAACATTGTGGAAACTGAAGCTTCATTGGGATGAAAGTCTCCCAGAAAATCTCCACACACAATGGTTAAAATATAGGAATCACCTCAAGGACATCAACCAAATAAAAATCCCTCGGTATGTATCAATTATAACACACAAATCCATGGTTTTTCAGATGCTAGCACCAAGGCCTATGGAGCATGTGTTTACATTAGAACGACAATTGAAAGTGTGGAAGTTTCATCAAACTTGGTTTGCGCGAAATCGAGGGTAGCACCGATTGCGGAGACGACCATTCCCAGACTTTGCTTTGTGCTGCATTGCTACTGGTGGAGCTCCTTGACAGAGTAACAAGTATTTTCGACAATCAACAGATGCAAACCTTCTGTTGGACAGATTCAACTATTGTTCTGGCTTGGCTAGCATCTGAACCATGTCGATGGACAACATTTGTAAATAACCGAGTTGCAAAAATTCAAAGCCATTCAAACTTCACATGAAATCACATACAAAAAGCAGACAATCCAATCCAATTCTCCTTTACTCAGAAGTAGATTGGCCGACAACACTACCCAATAAACCCATCGAAGAAGAGATTCCTGAGCAACGCAAGAAACATACAGTTCTTCTCACACATCGAACTGTAGACCTCATTCTGGATTGCAAATATCACAACAACTTTGCCAAGTTAATTCGTGTTTTTTGTTACATTCACAGGTACATCAACAACCGGGTCTTTAAAGGGAAGCCCAAAATCAGTGGTCCCATAACTACATCAGAGTTTGACGAAACTCTTAAACTCGTGCTATGCACCATCCAGCATAACACACTTGCCGAGGAAATCAGTCAGCTTGAAAAGGGATCACCTATCAAATCAAACATTTAACAATTAGCACCTTTCATCAAGGACGGACTTGTTCGAGTTGGAGGGCGAATCGCAAATGCATATCTACCATACGATGCAAAACACCCAATCCTACATCCAAAATCGCACCCATTTATCACCACCATAATTCGACACCATCACCATAGTAATCACCACGCTGGTCCACAAACACTGCTCAACATTCTTCGACAACGCTTTTGGATTTTAAATGCCAAAGCCACAATCCGTAGAGAAGTTCACCGATGCCCAATGTGTTTTCGCAATAAACCAATTTTAGGTCATCAGCTAATGGCAAACCTACCCAGCGATAGAGTTACCCCGTCTCGACCTTTTAGCATCACAGGGATTGATTATTGTGGACCACTATACGTATCGCATCAAATCCGAGGAAGAGCTCCGTTCAAAACATATCTGGCAATCTTCGTTTGCTTTAGCACCAAAGCCGTGCACATGGAATTGGTATCCGATCTTTCAACATCAGCCTTCATTTTGGCACTGAAGCGGTTCATTGCACGTAGGGGTAAGTGTTTAAGAATTTATTCGGATAATGCTACCAATTTCACAGGAGCAATTCGAGAACTTAAGGAATTGCATACCTTATTCATGTCAGAGCAGCACAACGAAATCGTTCGACAAGAATGTCTTCAAGATGGGATTGAATGGAGTTTTATTCCACCTCGCTCCCCCCACTTCGGAGGTCTCTGGGAGGCAGCCGTTAAGGTCGCAAAGTACCATCTTCGACGAATTGTTGGTCAAGCGGTGCTAACATTTGAGGAGATGACAACAGTTTGCTGCCAAATTGAAGCTGTCATGAACAGCAGGCCCCTCACACCAATATCCAGCGATCCAAACGACCTCACAGCCCTAACACTTGGTCATTTTCTCGTTGGAACACCACTAACCAGTATAGCAGAGCCTCGCATTGAAAACTCCAACATCAACCATCTCAGACGATACCAATATTTGCAATGGATTCAGCAAAACTACTACCTTCAGCAACTTCAACGTCGGAATAAATGGAATTTATCGCAACCCAACATCCACCTCAATGACTTAGTTCTCTTGAAGGAAGACAACACGCCACCACTGAAGTGGCCAATGGGACGAATCATTGTGATCTATGAAGGAGATGATGGCAACATACGGGTGGTTAACGTGAAGACTGCGACTGGCATCTACAAACGGACAATCGCCAAGTTGTGTCCATTACCTCTTGAACCTGATCCTGAAGAAACCATCAAGGAAGAGTAAGATACTGAAAGCAGGAGCTTTCAAGGCGGGCAGTATGTTGCTACTCGTAATTAATAATCATTGGTTTTCTTTTCCAAAACAACCAAACATCACCCTATAAATTCAATTGTCTTTTAGTTCCTTATAGCACCATCAATTCACCATAATTATAGCATAATATACATCAAGGCACAACTGGGTCAATGCCAAGGCCATCCAATGAACTTTACTTGAACTGTATTTGCACCATCGACATCGGTCGTTCCCAACTAGCGGTACCTGCGACCGAAAAGTACAAGGTATAGAAGTCAACATCATCAACATCAGTCGCTCCCAAGTAGCTGTTGTTGCGACCGAAAAATACAAAGCATTTGTATCAATCATAATACCTGCATCGACAACGAATATAGAACATAAGCACAGAGCATCAACATCAACGGTATCGGCTGCCCTTTTTCTTCCTAATCTTTTTCCCTTACTTAGCTTTAAGAATTTAATTTGTTATTTAGTTTTAAGATATTATGTGCTTGTACTAAGCGAAATAAATAAATAAAATATAATTTTGCATCATCGATCGTCGCTCCCAAATAGCGGTAGTTGCGACCGACAACGATGGCTTCGTTTAAACTAGCTAAGCTAGTTGGACCGAATGAAGACTATGGTGTCATCAACAACAAGTGCTATGCATATATGGAATGCTTTTGAATAATAGCCTATACTGTGTAGGCAGACGGGACAGTCCATTAACAATCATCATCGACGCATCATCTCCGCTCTTATTAAATATTAAATAAAGAATAACACTTATTGAAGTTAAATTCAATTTGTCGTCTTTTTCATTTTTCACTTGTTTTTTTTTTCACTCTTTTCGCTCCACTTGCAAATTGAACATTTTGCTTAATATTCGGCTAAAAAGCTAGCCGCATCAGTATCCTATTGCACTTTTATAGTGCTATAGGGTTATCATAATCATAATTTATGGTAATTCTATTTATATACATATAAGTATATCCTTCTTTAAAAAAAAAAAAAAAAAAAAACAGTTAAAGGACTCATTCGACGTCTACGTAAATTAAATTCATCGGCTTACAATATAAAAGTATTTTTAGGATTCTCTTTGGCTTTCTTAAATGCTACGTACTGATTATTGAATTGGAAGATAAGCTTTCCAAATCTATTGAACCAAAATCAGATCCTGCTAAATTAACTTCAGTACCAACCCCTGACAATAATTCTCAGGCAAAATCCTATGGTGTCAAATTACCAGTATGTGATACTGAAACATTTAGCGGTGACTACGTTTCAAGATATGTTCGAGGCAATTTACATCAAGCATCCTAGGTTGGGGGAAGTGGAAAAACTTTTCCATCTAAGGTCAAAAACTACTGGAGATGCCTTTAGTGTTGTAGAAAAATTTCCCTTGATGAACTCAAGTTTTGAGTTGGCCTGGGAGGCTTTGCGTGCTACTTATGAAAATAAGCCAATTATTGTAAATAATCAGGTGAAAACCTTACTAAATTTACCATCTTGTCCATCTGAGTCCGGAAAAATCTTCAGCGTCACATAAATGATAGCTAAGCAGCACTTAATGCGCATGGGGTTAATGTTTCTGGTTGGGATCCGATTTTGGTTTACACTTGTTCAAACCGTTTGCCCCCAAACACACTTTCTTTATGGGAGCAATCTGTAGCTGATCCTACAGCCATACCTTCATGGAAACAGATGGATAAGTTTCTAAGTGCTCGTTTTCAAGTTCTTGAAACAATCGCCGACGTCATATCACCTGCTATTTCGACTCCTGAAAAATTTGTTAAAAGCCAAAAAGTTTTTTCGCAATCAAAACATAGAGTGAACACTTTTCATGCCAAACATCAAACGTCCTCCTGCAAGCTCTGTTCAGGGAAACATTTAATTATCAAATGTTCCCAATTTTTAGGAATGAATCCTTCCGCGAGATATGATATAGTCAAAAAGAACAATATGTGTGTCAATTGCTTATCAGCGAAGCATAGTTCAAATGCATGTCAAAGTCAATATGCGTGCTCAAAATGTAACAAACGTCATACCTAATTCCTTGTTACATATCCAAAACACCGGTTTCGAACGTAGTGCAAAATAGTTCTTCGACATTGGCTGTTGGAACATCTTTAGCTCCAAATAGTCCTCAGTCTTCTCAATTACAGTCCACTTCACAACCTTTTTTACCATCGATGACCGGTCGAACCCATTTCGCCTCATCACACAAAAATGTTCTGCTGGCTACGGCTCTGGTGAACATAATTGGACAAGAATCGTTCGTGCCTTAATAGATCCAGGATCTGAGGTATCTTTTCTCTTAGAATCAGTCCAAAAACGTTTGAATTTACCAACCGTACCAATCAACATTTCTATCTCAAGTGTTAATGCAACGCGGCTTCATCTAAAAAACTTTGCAATTTTTCCATCTACAGTGGAGAGACTCCTGCTGTTCCTATTGCAGCTCAAGCTATTGTTTTGAAACAAATAACTAATGCGTTGCCAAGTACGTCCTTTTCGAATATTGATCCTTCAGAACTGAAGGTCTTAATCTTGCCGATCCCGCCTTCAATTCATCTGCTCAGATAGATTTGCTCATTGGTGCGGATTTATATCCAGCCATTGTTCGCAATGGATTGCAACGAGTTTGTGAGACTCTGGTCACTCAGAATACTGTGTTCGGGTGGGTTCTTTCAGGCCCCCTTCCAAAAACCGTTAACGCGTTTACTACTTTTGTTACTGAGCAACAAACAGATCCATTAGATGAGCAGATAAAAAGATTGTGGGAATTGAAGGAGGTACAAGACGGTAAAAGAATTTTGTCAGCTGAAGATCAGTTTTGTGAAGATTTTTATGAAAAAACTACATTCCAAAGGACAAATGGACAAGAAGCATTGCTCTCAAACAATTTCTACGAAGTGAAATAAATCTTACGCGCAAACCTGACTTACAAGTTCAATATTCCAATGTTATATCGGAATATTTACACCTTGGACATATGCGGAAGGTAAGCAATGTTGAAAAGGTGAAGGATGAAATTGTCTCCTCTTTTTATCTCCCACACCATGCCGTTTTAAAGCCTGAAAGTGCTTCTACCAAAGTCCGTGTGGTGTTTAACGCCTCTAGTTCATCTACCAGTGGCGTGAGTTTAAATGATCTTCTTTACACTGGCCCAGTACTTCAACGAGATCTTGCCATCCATCCAGATGATAGCGCGTTTCAAAGAATTATTTTTAAATTTCCTTCCCCGTCCACTGTGGACGACTATGAGCTTTTAACAGTGGCTTTTGGCGTAAATTGTGCACCATATCTAGCTATCAGAACCCTTCTGCAGCTAGCTAAAGATAATCCTTTGTCGAAACACTTTCCGATATCAAGGAACTTCAGATTCCGCGCTGGTTGGAATGCTGCCGCTTTGTGTGTACGAGTTGAGAAACCTGATGGTTCAATTTGTTCGCACTTGATTTGTGCAAAATCTAAAGTAGCACCCATAAAACCTGTGTCGTTGCCGCGTCTCGAGCTCTGTGGTGCCGTTCTTCTTTCAAAACTTGTTAAAGCTTATCTTCCTAACTTCCCAGTCTCGTCATATCAAACTCATTTTTGGACTGACTCATCCATAGTGCTTGCTTGGCTCAATAAGCATCCAAGCACTTGGAAGACTTTCTTCGCTAACAGAACAAGCAAAATAATCGGTAATATAGGAAACACTAACTGAAAGCATGTCAGGTCAGGGGAAAACCCAGCAGATCTTGCAACTAGAGGACTTTCTCCGAAAGAGCTACAATTCAACAATCTTTGGTGGAACGGTTGCAAAAACCTCAAATGCTTTGGCCAAGTACTCAACCTGAACCGCTTCTTCACGAACAGTTAGAACAAAAAGTTGTTACTTCTTTTGTAGAACAAACCCAATCTTATGAAATTTTAGAGCGTTTTTCTTCGTGGGAGAGAGTGCCTTGCGAGTTTTTCCGCTACAATTCCAATAAAACTGCTAAAACCACAATTTTCCGCTACAACACCACAAATATTACATAACAAGAAATGAATTTCGTAAGAACTCGTCTTATCTTGTTAAGTCAAAAATCTCATTAATTCATTATCCTCGCGAATACGAAGCTTTATGAAAAATAAGCCTTTGTCACCTAAGAGCAACATTTTGACTCTCAATCCTTGTTTGGATTCCAATAAACTTCTTCGCGTCTGCGGCAGACTTACGAATTCTGATCTTTCGTATGGTGAAAAACACCCCATTATTATTCCTTATGCTTCAAAATTTGCCAAACTCCTTGTTCCTTCATCCACGATTTGACTCTTGACGGTGGCAACGCACTTATGCTCTCGGTTATAAGACGCATGTTTTGGATTCCAAAGCTTAACAACCTGATAAAATTTAGCATACGGCAATGTACGAGTAAAACCTGCGTTATTCATAAAAAACAACTTCGAACTCAAATTATGGCAGCCCTTCCAACAGAAAGGTGTACTTTTTCACCTCCTTTCACTTATACGGGTGTGGATTTTGCTGGCCCATTTCTTATTAAAAGTTATCTAGGTCGAAGTTGTCGAATAACGAAAGGATATGCTTGTTTATTTGTTTGCTTTGCAACCAAGGCAATCCACCTTGAGGCAGCTAGTGACCTGTCTTCTCAAGTATTCCTTGCAGCCTTTGCCAGATTTGTTGCTCGACGGGGATTACCAAAAGAGATGTTTTCGGACCACGGCACAAATTTTACTGGGGCAAACGTAATGTTGCAACGTGAGTTCAAGAAATTTTTAGCTTCTTCCTCGAATGAGACTCGTCTAAAATATGGAGTTCAAGGGTTAGAGTGGAATTAAAGAGGTAAAGTGGTAAAGAGCCTTAAAACTCATCTTCGAAAACTTGGCGATACCAGTAAATTTACTTTTGAAGAGTTTTCGACCATCCTCGCTCGTATCGAAGCATGCCTCAATTCGCGCCCAATTTCACCCATGTCTTATGATCCGTTAGATCCTTTAGCTTTAACTCCTTGACATTTCCTCCGCGGCAGCCCTTTATTGACGTGTCCAGAACCTTACAGTAATGAAAACTCCCTTTCTCTCATTAATCGATGGGAAAAGTTAAAATGTGTTCAACAGCAATTTTGTCAACGTTGGAAAGAAGAATATTTGAAAGAATTACATAAACGTTTCAAATGGCAATTCCCTGAAGAAAATGTAAAAATTCATGACCTTGTTGTCGTCAAGCAAGAGAATTTACCATGCAATGAATGGGGGATCGGGAGAGTAATTAAGGTGTGCCCGGGAGCAGACGGAATGGTAAGAGTTGCCACAGTGAAAACACAACAGGGCGAAATCACTCGACCTGTGGTGAAACTTTGCGTCTTGCCTACTACTTAGCCGGTTGAAATTATAAATCTGTAAATCATACCACCAGAGTAAATTGCTTCCTTTATTAAAATACCGCTTTCAAATTTCAAGTAATTATCTATGAGTATATAAACTCGAAGCTTGATTATATGTAATCCTTTAGATTTTTTATATTAACTACATATTTTGAATTTTCATTAACGCACATACTGTGTTTATGGTTCCATAGCTGTAAGTTACTTTAAGTAAATATATTTTTTTTGTTTTATTGGCGCAATGCGTCAAGGGGGGCGGTAATGTTAACGCCATCTATGAGGAAAGCACAACTGTAGCTCACTACAGTTTTGCTTCACTCTCCCAACATATCCCCCTTACTTTAATACGTACAGTTTATATAACACGTAACGTAAGCGAGACGAACGAGAATAAAATGTCTGCTCTTCCGGCATTATCGAGGTTTTCTTTTTAATCTTGGTACTTGGCCCTTTCGGCATGAATTCTTTCGCTATTAAAATTTTATAAAACCTACTGTAAGCTACTTAACAATATCAATAAAAAAATTATAAAAGCAACAACCAAATAAAACCAAGCATTATTCAAGTTCTTTTTAATTGAGAAAAAAGAACAAAGACGGATTACTTACAAGGGAAAACTCAACAAGAAAACTCATTGGACTACCCACAGAGTTTTTTTTTGTCGGGTCTTGGACATTATCTGTGGATCATTTTGGGACGTAGTCGGACGGCTGCGTGGAATTAATTTGCGAAATTGGTGTATGTTGCTGCTGGTGCGTTTGCGCACCTTTTTTGTTAAGCTTGTGCTATCTCCTGTATCAACCATTGGGCGATTGCATGGTGGAACTTTGGTACGTTGTTGTTGTTGGTTGCCAGTGGGATTGCGCAGCTCTTTGTAAGAAATAGGAGATTATCCTGGCCACATTGGCCACGACATTGCAGTATTATCCTTGGCCACATTGGCCATGTCACCTTCTGTTTGCGAAAAATACCAATTCTGTTTTAAAGGGGCTTACCCTTAGACCGCATTTCTTGGTCCAGTTACTGACCATGGATAATGCATTCTCTAATTGTTTGCTTATAGTGGTAGGATGTTTTCCAGTCGCCAAAAGCGCCAAGTCACCAGCGTAGGCTGCCACTATTATGCCGTTATCTTTGAGTTTTAACAGGATCTCGTTCATCACCATGATCCAGAGAAGAGGTGAAAGAATTCCTCCTTGCGGGGTATCTCTAGAAGCGTGCATCTTGATCTGTGAGTTACCTAGCTCGCTATGTATCTGTCTATTTTGCAACTTATACATGATCCATTTGATAATTGTTTCTTCTATTTTGAGATCACTGAGTGCCTTCTCAATTGCACTGTTATGAACGTTGTTGAAAGCTCCCTCAATGTCCAAGAATGAGGCAAGAGTGTATTCTTTAACATCAAGCGACTTTTCAATCGTTCTAACTACGCAGTGTAGTGCCGTTTCAACACTTTTGCCTTTGGTGTAGACATGTTGGAATGGTGATATGACCTCCGGTTTTAGATTGCTGTGGATGTGTATGTCAATTAGTCTTTCTAGTGTTTTTAGTATAAAAGAGAGGTATAAAAGAGGTCTGAAGTCTTGGGTTCCGTGTGGCTGGGCTTGCCGGCCTTTGGAATAAAGACAACCTTAACTTCACGCCAAGTCATTGAACATATCTCCATTTTAGGCTGCTTCGAAATATATTTATCAGATGTGGTGTGATAAGTTCATTGCTTTTTTGCAGCAACAGGGGAAAAATGCCGTCTAGGTCTGGCGATTTATAAGGGGAGAAAGAGTTTATTGCCCAGTTCACCTTTTCTTCCGTTATAATATCAATAGCTTTTAGACATCTTTTTTTATCTCAAATTCAATTTTCAATAAACCACCTTTTTCGCTATTAAGTTAGCGGAAAAATTTTGAAAAATAAAAATTTCGAAATTTTTTTTTCCTAAATTTGTAGCTTCCAACAAATAGATTATTATTAACGAAAACCTCGATTTTGTAGCTCGCATAGCGGACAGCCATCAGCCGAATAGGGGGAATAACATGCAGCATACGAAAACATGCACGTGCCGTAACTATTCGGGACTGGTGGAAGTGTGATCATAGCCTCTTCGCGGCGGCCGTTAGAAACAGTCCTTTAAAAAGGTTTGGCAAATATGATCAGGCTAGTTCCACAGGTTGGCAACAGGCTAATTCCCTGTTCCGTAAAACTAAAAGAATTACGAGACCGTCAACAAGCCTCGGAAACGGACTGATCTCACGACGACAACCCTTGCAACGAAAACGGAACAACGATTTACGAATTTTCTTATGGAACGTAAGATCGCTCTATAGAGCTCGAGCTGCTCAGCAGCTAGCCGATACCCTGTCAAAATATAAAGCTGACATAACAGCACTGCAAGAAATAAGATGGACAGGGAATGGTGTTTTTGCAAAAGAAAGAATATGACTTATATTAAAGCTGTCATACAAAACACCATGTGCTCGGGGTAGGCTTCCTGGTCAGCGAAAAAATGAAGTCTACCGTCATCGGCTTTAACGCTATAAGCGAAAGGCTATGCACCCTTCGCGTGCGAGGCAAATTCAAGAACATCAGCCTCATTAACGTTCACGGACCTACGGAGGAGTCCTCAGACGAAGATAAAGAGATTTACTATTACAAGGTATGATGTTAAAATCATCCTTGGGGATTTGAACGCTAAAATAGGTCGGGAGCCGGTATTCAGGCATTACGCAGGCACCCATAGTTTGCATGAGAACACTAATGACAATGGACTTCGAGTCCTAGAATTGGCAGCATCGAAAAACATGGTCGTTGCGAGTACCAGGTACCCGCGTAAAGATATCTACAAAGCCACCTGGGTATCACCTGATGGAGCCACTCGTAACCAAATTGACCACGTGTTGATAGACCGTCGCCACTACTCGAACTTGATGACGGTACGAACGTACCGAGGTGTCAATATCGACTCGGATCACTATCTTGTTGGTATGGTTTTCCGAGGGCGGATTGCCTTGCGAAGACGTATTGCATCCGCCGATCAGGTTCGAATCAACACGGCTGCACTACGCAATGAAAACACCAGTAACACCTTTGGACTTGCGTTAGGACTCGCCTTAGAACCACTCGATCCAGGGAGAGTAAGTCCTGGAGCCAGTATGCTGGGCGTAGATGAGAAGTGGACACGCCTTAAGAACACTGTCATTAGTACTGCCAATTCCATCTTAGGCAGCAGTCGTAGAAGTCGGAACGACTGGTTTGATGATGAATGCAAGCTAGCTACTGAACGTAAGAATGTTGCGTACCGAGCAATGCAACAATCTCATAGAACGCGGGCACGCGAAGATGAATATAAAGAGCTCAGAAGAATAGAAAAACGGCTTCACAGACAAAAAAAATCAGCCTGGGAGAAGAACATCATCTGTGATTTAGAAAGAAGCCGAGAGCGAGGTCCGCACCAGGCGCGGAAGTTCTACCAATCCGTCCGAAACATGACGCAGTACACACCCCGCTGCACTTACTGCAAGGACGGAGAGGGAAATCTGATCACCGATCCCCAAAGCATACTGGAGCGATGGGAAGTGTACTTTAATGAAGTGCTAAATGGTCAGCTCACTGCAGAAGTAGAGGCTCCACTACTTCAAGAAGATTACCCTATGTTACCGCCACCAAGCATAAAAGAGGTTGAGAAGGCTATAGCCCGGTTTAAGAAAAACAAAGCCCCGGGAGCCGATGGCATACCAGCCGAACTATTCCACCACGGCGGGCCAGCCTTACGCCAAGCAATTCATGATATTATAGTGCACGTATGGGAGCAGGAAGAAATGCCAGAAGACTGGCGAAAAGGTATAATTTTGCCCCATACATAAGAAGGGAGATGTCACAACGTGCAGCAATTATAGAGGTATCACGTTGTTGAGTACCGCCTATAAGATACTCTCCTCTATCCTACAAGAACGGATAGCCCCATACGCTAAAACCATAATCGGCCAATATCAGTGTGGTTTCATTCCAGGCAAATCAACAACTGATCAGATCTTTGCCCTTAGGCAGGCGATGGAAAAATGTCTAGAATTTAACATTCCAACATACCATCTGTTTATAGACTTTAAGGCCGCCTATGATAGCATAGCCAGGGTAGAACTTTACAAAGCCATGAGAGAATTCGGCATCCCAAATAAGTTGACACGACTTTGTAGGTTGACCATGACCAACGTAACAAGCCAAGTAAAAATAGCCGGATTGCTATCCAGACCAATCAACATCTTTAATGGACTCCGACAAGGGGATGGTTTGACCTGCCTCCTCTTCAACCTGGCGTTGGAGAAAGCAATCCGTGACTCTGGCGCGGCAACAAGAGGGACCATCGTCAACAGGTCCAGCCAGATACTGGCTTACGCAGACGACATTGACATCATCGGAAGAACCGAATAAGCTGTACACGATTCCTTCATCCAGATCGAGCAGGCGGCACAAAATCTGGGGCTGCACATTAGTGAAGGTAAAACAAAGTACATGGTGGCGTCGAATGCGAGAAGAACAGTTGGTCAAACAATCAAGGTAGCGGAGCACGAATTTGAAGTGGTGCAATCCTTTAAATACCTTGGGTCAATAGTAGCAGCCGATAATAATATAGAAGAAGAAATACGCGGGCGGCTGCTCAATTCCAACAAAGCCTACTACAGTCTGTCAAAGCTCTTCAAATCCAGAAATCTCACCATAACTTCAAAACTGCTGCTGTACAGGACCATGGTGCTGCCAGTACTCACGTATGGATCCGAGACTTGGGTGCTTAGCAAAAGACACTCCGACCTCTTAGCCGCGTTCGAGAGAAAAGTCTTAAGGAGAATTGTTGGCCCCATATGTGAGGAAGGGCGATTCCGGAGACGGTACAATCATGAATTGTACGCAATCTACCTTGAAGCAGACATAGTGACAAAAATTAAGCTCGGTAGACTCCGGTGGGCAGGGCACCTAGCTCGCATGAGTGAAGAGGAACCTGCTCGGAAAGTCCTTTGTGGTACATTCTATGGTAGACGGCAGCGTGGTAGACCATGCTTGCGCTGGAGAGATGGCGTAGACCAGGACGCCCGAAGCCTTGGGGTGCGCAACTGGATGGCGTCGGCTCAAGACCGGGATAGGTGGAGAGACTTGTTGAAGGAGGCCAGGACCGGACCCCGGTTGTCGAGCCGATGATGATGATGATAGTTTTTTTTATATTAAAGTTTCCGCTAAAATAAGGCGGAATTGACAAAACAAACAATTTTGAACTTTTTTTTTTGTCTGAATTTGTAGCTTTTTGAATGCTAATTTGTTGCGCAAAAATTAAATTTGTAGCTTTTACCTTTGTATATTATACTTAGAGTATATATAATATGGAGTGCTTGTTCAATTTCAAAAGTGAAGCTTTTATAGGGGGTGCTAGTTTCACTAGTTTCGGGAAGCAAAAGCGAGGGCCTCGAATAAGAGTGCGTCATCCCCATTGATTAGTGGTTATCCCTCTCCAGAATTTAATTTAATTTTTTTTTTAATTTCCATCCCTCTTCAAAAAAATACAAAAAAACTATGATTGAAGTTTGACAGGTCCGCGCTGGTGCTTCCCGAAACTGTAAGAAAGTAAATACTAGCGCCCCCTATCTGTGGTTTTGGCGTTACAATGTATTTGATATGAGAACAAGCACTCCATATTATATATTCTCTAAGGTACTATCATGGCTTAAGTCGAATGGGGCGACATCTAAAGATATTGACATTGAACTAACCAAATAAGTAGAATTTCAAAATTTTTCTCATATATTTTTTTATTATTTTTTTTTTTTAACAGAAAGAGAACATAATTTATTTTGTGCATTTTCAGGTACTGCACTGAAAACAAGAAATTGTTGAATTTATTGATTCTTTCTATGTTTTTTTTTTGTTTAAATTGAATGTGAGATTTAAAAGGCAATGTTATAGTTTGTATTGTGTCTCTTCTTAATAATACTTATCCATGTATTTTAGAAAATTAAGAGCATGTTAAAAATTATAGGGTTTGTATTGCAATCTAATGCAATACAGAAAATTTATTTTTTTTAAAGTAAATCTTTGAATATTCCTTCGCTTGAAAATTTTCAAAAAAATTATTTGTAGTTTACCTACCCACATACAAAATGTACCTACATATACTTACCTACAATGAAAATATTATAATTTTATTGGGGTTCCCACTTACAGATTAAAAAAAAAGTTAAATAATATTGCTATAGCTTTTTTTATATGGGCTAGATTTTTTTGCTTGATTTTGAGGGTGGATATAAATATCCTTAAGTGCCTACTTATAAAAATAGTTTTTTGTACAAGATTTCAGGAAAGATACTTATATTGAAATTTGTATTTTATTATTTTCATTGTATAATGGGGTTCTCACTTACAGACAATCTACCTAACAACCTAACCAGCTACAATAATAAGTTACAAAATCAATTTAATTGTAAATCCTGAAATCTTCAAAATAAAACAAAACACAAATAATTACCTACCCTCAAAATCTTCCCGTTGATTTCAATGCATTCAAATTGAAAACAAAATTCTTGCAAGGGTGGGTATTCCTCAATTTTGTCTGATCCAACCAGGTTGAATTAATTTTTGCATTTTCTTATCGCATGGAAACCTGTAGAGAGTAATTATTTTTATTTAAAAGAAATTTAGAAAAAGCTAGTTGAAAAAAAATAATAATTTATTTTATATTACCTACGTGTCACACATATATTTTTTGCTCGCCAGCATGGAAAAGGCAAAACAGAAAAACCGATGTTTTTTTTCTTATTTTTTTATTCTTTTTGACATTTTGTTTAATTTTACATTCCCCCAACCAAACAAAATAGTATTCTCGTCTCGCTCCTACTCCCAATTGCCGTCATTTGAAAAATTCCCCTACAAAAAGTCTACACCTAAAAAAAAAGCTCACAGCAGCGCCACCACAAGGGTCTGGGCAACCCTAAAAAAAACTCGCCATGATAGTACTAAAGTTTATACATACAAAGCTTTCACCCATCATTTTTAAACGTCCCTTATCTTGGTGGACACTTTTTGGCGGAATCAATTTATTTTGTTATCCAAATTTGTAGCCAATTAAATGCTTTGTATATATAAATTATAGTACTATCATGGCGAGTTTTTTTAGGGTTGGCCGGACCCTTGTGGTGGCGCCGCAAAATTTGAGATTTAAAATTCGATTTGGGGAGTCTTTAAGCGTCGAAAATTGGTGGTAGGGGCAAGAGGAGACTATTTTTTGGATTATTGCATCCAACAAATATCGATAAATATCATTTAAAACCTCCATAAGCTCTTCGCAAAAAAAAAAAGAGTAAGGGTTGCAGGCATACTTTAGATGTCGCCCCATTCGACTTCCACCATGATAGTACTATAGTTTTCATATTATGTACAAAGTAGTACTATAATTTATGTATACAAAGCTTTTACCCATCATTCTTAAATACAAATTTAAATTTCAATTAGCCTCGTTTTTCGTTTACTGATATCTTTGTATATGAAAACTATAGTACTCTCATGGCGAAAAATTTTTAGGAGGACACGTTGTTGTTTGGTGGCGCTGTTGGCTGGAGTGGAGAATTGCATGTTTTCAGCAGAAGAAAAGAGATTTTATAGTTTCCATAAGGCTCCAAAAGAGTAAGTGAGAAAATCCATTTTTTGCTAGTTTCTTCATTGACAGAATTTTTTGCTTGCTCTGTTTTTTTCTTGCCTACATACGAATACATGTGTATGTGTTTATAAAATGGAGATAGGTCTATTTTAGTTTATTATTGGGGCAGGTAGGTAGGTATGGTGCGGAGAAATAAATCCACGGGAACTAACTCCACTGAGGGATTTAGTTCCCACTTAGTGAGAACTAAATCCACTTTAGTAAAGTGGATTTAGTTCCCATGCTAACTGGGAATCTAATTCCGAAAAAAATGTGTGATTTAAGTTCTCCTTGAGTTTGAAATTAATTCCCACTTTTTAAAAGAAGAAGCAAGTAGAATATAGGAAACTGTTAACAATTTTACTAGTCAAAAACGAAACAAGTTTCATAATGTAAAAGATGATACCAATACAGGTTGTCTTATCCCGTTCTAGGTTATTTTTTAACATGTAATACAACAACAACCCCCGCTTCGGGGGTCCTCAAGATTTTAAACCCCTTTTTCGTGGATTTATTTCCCCGCACCGGTAGGTATTCTTTATTTATTTGAGTTGAAATTTTCCGGCAAGATTTCGATTCCATTTTTGAATGTACTTACGTACATAGTATGCAATATGCATGTATGTATTTATGTCCGAACGAGTATGTATGTATGTAGGTTGGATTGAAATATGTTTTTTAAGAGTAGTTAGGTACATAGGTATGTGTGTAGCTTTAGGAAGTTGTAAAAAACATAATCGGTTTGTTTATTTTTTTAAGTGTACTACTTGTACATAGAATGTCAGTTTATTAGACTTGACCATTCTTTATTCCGTCAATTTCATTGAATTTTTGTGAACAACAACAACAACTTAAAGGCACTACCACCAATTGTTTTTTCTTATTAATTCATTTATATTTTTTTATTTGTTTGGAATTTTTTTGAAGTTGAGCACTAAGACGGAATTTTTTTGAAATTCGAATAGTAAGTTGGGCAAATGGGGCAAATGTACGTAAGGGTCGAAAAACTATATTCTAAACGTAAAGGGCTAGGAGGTTTTTTTTTTTTATTCGATAGATTTTTAATGTAAGTACTTATTGTATACTATATGTATGTGAAAATTTAAAAAAAATATTTAAAATGCTATGACTGTTTAAAAAGTCAAAAATTGGAAAACTATGTCTTTTGAGAAGTAAAAAAAATTGGCTGTTTCAAAAAATTTTAATGCAATTTTTTATAGATATGTAGATACATATGTGCTTACATTTTTTTGTCAATTTTCGACACTTTTTCATTTTTTTTTTTTTGGTGGGTTGGTCTAAAAATCTCAAATTTCTAAGGCATAAAGAAAATGTTAAATTGGATTTTTGAGGCGGTTTCGGACTTTTCAAAATACGCTCACCCGAGATATTTGCATTTTACATTTAGTTTAGAAAACACATGAATGCTCTGATGACTTTAATTGTATACAAAACTTTGTTTTTTTTTTTTTTAGTTAGCAAGATTATTATTCAATAATTATTTTCATATATCATACTTAACTGTACAATGTACAATGTACATGCTAAACAAGCTTCACAAATAGAATAAAAAAAATTAAGAACCACAAACAATACAATATACCAAGAGAAAAAAACAGATTTGTTTATCGCCGACCAAATAGACTTCTTAAAGAAGTCCTCTCCTGGCTGAGAGAAAACGTTATATCAACAAAAGATATACGTATCTTCTCAGACAGCCAGGCCGCGTTAAAATCGTTGGACTCTGTCTCTACGAACTCACTAACAGCCCTAAACTGTCGATCATCTCTTATGGAGATGGCCACACAGTTCAATATTCACCTCTGCTGGGTGCCAGGCCATAGAGACATTCCAGGACATTGCAAAGCCGATGAACTTGCAAAAGAAGGAACAAGTTTACCTCTACTGGCTCACAAAGCTAGTGTGGGTATGCCTCTGGCTACATGCAAACTTATGCTAAAGCAAGAAACTATAGAGAGAACTAACCTCAGATAGAATAACAGCACCACCTGTTTAGCGACAAAATTAATTTGGCCTAAACTTAGTGCTAAACGCTCTAAACAGTTGATCTCTCTGAATAGATTGCATATAAGCTATGTTATAGCTGTCCTGACTGGACACTGCTTAATAGGCAGACATGCACTTCGACTTGGAGCTCCTGCAAATGATTTCTGCAGGAGTTGCAGAGACGAAGAGGAAGAGGAGACAATCTCTCATCTTCTATGTACCTGTCCCGCCTTATCACAAAGACGTAAACTCCATCTAGGAGAATTCTTCTTCGATGATCCTAGCGATCTGGCAAACTGCGACATCACCTGTCTCCTGCGCTTCATTCGGAGCTCAAAATGGTTCAACGATGGAGGTTGATCAACTGATCCATGTGGTATCACAACGGACCTAATTTTGGTCTAAGTGTGTTGGCCTTCCAGGCCAACAGCCACTTTAACCTAACCTAACCTAATAGTCTGCCGATTTTTGCCACCAACTTACTGCCTCCCTCCTCATGGTGCCCAATTATGCTTTTTGATCAATCTAACAGTTGAGACGCCAAAATCGGTAATATTGATTTAGAACGAAAAAAATCGATTTTAATAAAAAGAAATTGATTAGAGGTTCAGAAATTAATTTATAATTTCCAAAATCCTTAACGAATAATCAAGATTAAGGTCTTGAATTTAAATTTATTTAATTAATATACATAAACATAAACGTTGCAAAAAAAAGTATGCGTTTTTACACGAATACACTGAAAAAATTGTTAAAAAAAAATAAATTAAAATCTGAATAAAATTCAAAACAGAGAAGAAAACTATATTAATATTATTTGCTGTATTTATTTTCAGCAATTTGTACACAAAAAAATTTATTTGCAATTCTTTCAAAACTAATTAGGTACCTAATTATTTATTTATATAAATTCAATGCTTCTGAAAATAAATGAAAAATGAAGATTGTGAGCATAATTTTTCTGGAAAATGGAAGAAAACACAATAAAATATAAAGATTAAAGGAGAATGGGCATTTTGGTCATTTTTTTGTCTGAACAAAAGGCTGTAAGCCATTGGGTTTAGGCAGAATATTAAAATGATTTAACAGATTAAATGAATTTGAATAGTTATGCGTCAAGAGTCCACAAACTACATATAGTACTTTTGAAAGCTTCATTTTTGAATATAGACACAGAACTGTAAACCATGGGGTTCACGCAATATATAAACAAAAATCTGTGACCTTTCGGTATTGCACTTGATTAACATATATATTTTTGCCCATTCTCCTTTGATTGGAATTAGCGAATCGTTTTATACAAAAATCAATATTTCAATCCTTTTTTTCATTTTTTCATTTTTTTCCCACACCACCCAAAAAACTTGGTTTTCATATAATTATGTATGTACATAGTTAATTGATAGTGTTATACGTTTTTTTTAAATTAAACCACATTTGTATTTTAATAGTTAGTTAATAAACAACTTAACATTAAGAACAAGAATAGTTGACTGGCTATAAGGATTTGCAGCTTACAAGACTGGACTGGAGATTTAGACTTACGATAAAGCTTAATATCTCCAGCATTATCTTATACCTACCAAAGGTCCAAAGATTATGTTTTAAAGAGAAATTTATATAAAAATGTATATTACAGACTTAATTTTTGATCTACAAACAGTGAGTGTGCTGAATAAGAACCCAACTATTAAATGGGTGGAGTAGGTGAAATTAGGTCTTAAAGTCAAAGGACCTTCGATTATATGGTAGCATAGAAAATAAGTTTCTTAACATAAACAATAAAAAAAAAAAATTATGGCCATATCAAAAAACGTTATTTTTGCTACACCCCCATTTCTGGAACCATTTTTCTCAAAATCTATGCATGGTCTCTAAATCTTTTTTGTACGTATATACCTAGTATAAAATGAGGAAAAATTGGTGCATTCAATTTTTTCCAAAAGAACTTATATTTTTCGAGTAAATTACAATAAAATGAATTTGCCCCTTTAAGTTCTCCCCTAAAAATTTAAGATACAATCTAAAATTAGGGTACTTTTTAGGACGTACTTGACGTCAAAATTAAGCACCAAACTAAAATTCAACTTTGTCGGAATTTTTTCGAAATCAAAGTCTAATTTTTCTGGAGTAGATAGTTCTAGCAAAATTGCCAAAAATTGTCCATGTTTTGTGCCTTTATTAGCCGTACTTAACGATTCCAAGGTTCTATATCTATGCTATCCAAAGAATTCTGAATTACATATAATTGTAAGTTGGTATTGAACCCTTCCTTGATGTGTAAACAAAATAAATTACATTTTATTCAAAATCAGTAGATTTTAGATTGAATACCTATTTGAAATCGAGTCACATTTTATTGTTTGTTGTTCAAAACTTAAAATTCTATTTTTTTTAATATAACAAATTATAATACGATTCACAGACATTTTTTTTTTTTTTTTTTTTTTATATTTAGCGCGCACTAAAGGGGTTATGATTACCCTTAATATGTTATAAGTTATAACACAGTGCGAGCGTTAGGAAAGAAGGGAAGAATTAAAGAGGAGATACCGGTGCACATTGGTTTTGAAGCTTTGGATGTTGAAAAGGGGGGGGAAGATAGAGCCGGGTAGAGCATTCCACATTCTTGTTGTGCGGCTAAAAAAAGAATCTCGGTACTTAACAGTACGTCCGAAGTTGGGCTCAAGGGTAAACTGATGTGCATTCCTAAAAGCGCGAGTATTACGGTTGAATTGTTTAAGGGGAGGAATGCAACTGGCTATTTCACTTGAACACTGTTTATAGAAATATCTATAAAATAGAGAGAGACATGAAACACTACGCCGGTGTTCCAAAGATGTTATTGTTTCCGTTATTGCTGTATCGCCTATCATTTTTAACGCTCTTTTTTGAATTCTATCCAAGAGGTTCAAGTGGGTTGTTGGAGCACCTGCCCAAATGTGAGAGTTATACTCAAGTTTTGGACGAATATAGGCTTTGTATATTCTAGCCAGATCAGAGGGGGAAAAAAATTTCTTGCATCGACGAAGAAAACCTAAACACTTAGCAGCGTTTTTAGCGACGTCAAATATGTGATCATTCCACAAAAGGTGGTCTGTGACACACATACCGAGAACTGAAAGGCTATTAGTTTCTTCGATGCAAGTGCCACTCATGGATAGTGGCATGGGGGGTGGGTTTCGCTTTAACGATAGTAGACAGCATTGAGTTTTCAAAGCATTAAATTCTACACGGTTTTTGAATCCCCATTGGACAATGCTGTTGAGATCTGAATTTAATGAGCTTATCATACGCTGCCGTTCCAGTTCTACATCCGAAGAAGAGGGATGAAAATCTGAAAACGAATATGAAAAGCTGAGGGTGCTATCGTCAGCAAAACAGTTTAATGGATTAGAAGTTTCAGACAAGAGATCGTTGATGAAAATAAGGAAGAGAGTCGGAGACAAAACGGAGCCCTGGGGCACACCAGCATTTATTTTATGAGAATCAGACATAAAACCATCCAATACTACTTGTATTGAGCGGTCGGAAAGGTAATTTCTAATCCAACGAAGAAGAGATTCATCGATACCAAATGCACGCATTTTCGATAAGAGAGCTTGATGCCAAATTCTATCAAACGCTTTTGAAATATCAAGTGCAATAATCTTACTTTCTCCAAAACGATGTAAAGATTTGTGCCACTGCTCGGTGAGATATACCATCAGATCACCAGTGGACCTATTGCTACGAAAGCCATACTGCCGGTCATTAAGAAGCTTTCGTTCTTCGAGATATTTCTTTAACTGATAATTAATCAGCGTTTCCATGACCTTGGAAAGAAGGGACGTAAGTGCAATCGGACGATAGTTGGAGGGGGAGGAAGATACGCCTTTTTTAGGGACAGGCTGGACAAATGCTGTTTTCCATCCACTCGGGAAGAGACCAGTAGAATAGGACAGATGAAAAAGCTTACGCAGTGGTTTTGCCAGCGTTGAAGAACACCTCTTCAGAACAATCGGAGAAATACAATCCGGGCCAGCGGATTTGTGTATGTCAAGATCTTTCAGGACTCTCGCAACTGCACGAGTACGAAAAAAGATTTGCCCCATAAAATCACTTACGCTCTCTAGTGCAGGAGGAGTCATGACACTCTCTGGTAGCGTCGAGTTAACAGCAAACTGTGCTGCAAGCAAATTGGCTTTTTCTAGTGAGCTGACTGCAGGGATGTCATTGGAGACGAGCGTTGGAACCGAAGACGAAGTGGTATTTCGAATATTTTTTACAAATGACCAAAAATTTTTACTACCTTTGGGACATTGTAGTATTTTTTGCCTTAATTTTTGGTCATGCAAAAATTTGGTTCGTCGAATATGACTATTACAGGTCTTTCTAGCTTGTTTGAACTCATTCCGGTTTTCCTCAGTAGGGCTGGCTTTATATCTACGGAAACTTACTTCTCTCACCCTGATAGCCTCTTTGCAGCTCGAATCAAACCAAGAATTCTCTTTCGGTTTGATAGATTTTAACCTGTTCGGTATAAAATTTCTCATCCCATAGAGAATTAAATTTGTGATCATATCTGCACTGGAGTCTACGTCACTACCGAGGAAGCATAGTGACCAGTTAAAGTTTCTGAAGAAATCATTAAGACCGTCCCAGTTGGCCTTCTCGTAATGCCAAACGGTTTTCTTAGGAATTTTTTCTTTAACTGGATTTTGGAGGCACGAGAAATTAGCAGATATGACACAATGGTCTGATGTGCCTAGAGGCGATAATACACTAACAGTGTATTTACCAGGGTCAGAGGTAAGAAACAAGTCTAGGGTGTTGGCGTTTTGGCCTGCAACGTCAGGGATACGAGTTGGCTCGTCAACAAGCTGAGTTAGTTGGTTTAACTCAGCAAAGACCTCAACATACCTTCCTTCGGGTGTTGTCTGGCCTGAAAAGCGAAGCCAAGTAGAATTGTGTACATTGAAATCGCCCGCAATGACGATTTCAGTGTGAGGATAATGGGAAACAATTCTTTGGATGGAGTCGGACAGAGCATCAAATTCGTTAAAAGTTGAATTTCTGTCCAAGTTGGGGCTTCGGTAAATGAAACATGTGTGTATGATGTGTTTATTTACCGTGAATTTTAACCACAAGAAAATAAAGTTCGTGTTAGAACACAGACCATATTGTGGTTGAAGTTGGTAAGCCACATCATTTCGAATATATACGGCTAGTCCATGACGGGGAAAAAATAATGGCACCAAGTTATACCCGAATAGATTAAATTCCGAGTGATCGGAATGTTCACCTATTTGAGTTTCACTCAGTGCCAAAACAGCTGGCCTGTTTGTTACAGTGTGGACGTATGCGGCACAGAAATTCATCCGTAGCCCACGAATGTTACAATAATCGACTCTAAAATCACCAACCATTTCAAAAACCCAAGCTAACAGAAAACCAAGTCAGACAATTAACTATATTGTATATGCAAACTAGATTCCAATTTGAGCTGATCAATAACAACCTGTCACTAGTGTTATGCCTTAGTGACAAGTTGTATCGATCCGCTCCTGGTTAACCAGAAAACATACACACTAATTTATCTGACGTCGTCAACTCAATCGATTGCATGCACTGTGCTCTGTGCAGGCAGCACCACACACAATGCGCACAACGATTAAGCTATACAACTGCGAGAAGCGACGGGGAGAGGAAAAGAAGGGATTTACCACTCGTTGCACTGTGTTGTTTTTTTTTGCCATTGATTTGACTTTTTTTTTTTGATTTTGTTTTTGCGCACTGTATGGAATAACTATTGTGGGTATAGGGCTAATATATTTTTTTTTTGTTGGTTGAGAAGAGATGGAGCGGTTATTTTTTTTTTCACTATTATTTGTTGTTGGTCACAGAATTTAAGTTTGTATATCGCGGCGCGGGTTTATTATTTTTTTTTTTTTGATTGGATTTTATTTGCTTATTTTGGGTGGAATGTTATTATTTAATATTTTTATTTTTTTTTTTGATTGATTTAATTAATTTTCTATTATATAGGAAGTGATCATAGTTAGATAAATATAATTTTATCCCAACCCTATAAAGCTATAGGTACCTACCTACAATAATAAAACGGATGGATATATCAGTTTCTTGTCAATGTTTAAATATTACAAGAAAAATTGAATATAAATACTGACTCTCAAAATCTTGCAAGAAAGTTATGTAGGTAGAATTTTTTTTTTTTTTTAATTTCGAATTTTAACTACAAAAAAGTAATTATATAGGTACCTGCAAACTATTTCGTTGTGTGAAAAATAGCAAATAGCAAAATTAGACTTTGATTTCGAAAAAATTCCGACAAAGTTGAATTTTAGTTTGGTGCTTAATTTTGACGTCAAGTACGTCCTAAAAAGTACCCTAATTTTAGATTGTATCTTAAATTTTTAGGGGAGAACTTAAAGGGGCAAATTCATTTTATTGTAATTTACTCGAAAAATATAAGTTCTTTTGGAAAAAATTGAATGCACCAATTTTTCCTCATTTTATACTAGGTATATGTACAAAAAAGATTTAGAGACCATCAATAGATTTTGAGAAAAATGGTTCCAGAGATGGGGGTGTAGCAAAAATAACGTTTTTTGATATGGCCATAATTTTTTTTTTTAAGAAACTTATTTTCTGTACTGCCATATAATCGAAGGTCCTTTGACTTTAAGACCTAATTGCACCATTTAATAGTTGGGTTTTTATTCAGCACACTCACTGTTTGTAGATCAAAAATTAAGTCTGTAATATACATTTTTATATAAATTTCTCTTTAAAACATAATCTTTGGACCTTTGGTAGGTATAAGATAATGCTGGAGAGATTAAGCTTTATCGTAAGTCTAAATCTCCAGTCCAGTCTTGTAAGCTGCAAATCCTTATAGCCAGTCGACTATTCTTGTTCTTAATGTTAAGTTGTTTATTAACTAACTATTAAAATACAAATGTGGTTTAATTAAAAAAAGCGTATAACACTATCAATTAACTATGTACATACATAATTATATGTAAACCAAGTTTTTTGGGTAGTGTGGGAAAAAAATCCGACATCTTAAAAAGGATTGAAATATTGATTTTTGTATAAAATGATTCGCTAATTTCAATCAAAGGAGAATGGGCAAAAATATATATGTTAATCAAGTGCAATACCGAAAGGTCACAGATTTTTGTTTATATTTTGCGTGAACCCCATGGTTTACAGTTCTGTGTCTACATTCAATAATACTATATGTAGTATATGTAGTTTGTGAACTCTTGACGCACAACTATTCAAATTCATTTAATCTGTTAAATCATTTTAATATTCTGCCTAAACTCAATGGCTTACAGCCTTATGTTCAGACAAAAAAATGGTGTACTAGGGCCAAGCTTTTCAACGATATAATATATCTCATTCGTGGCCATTATATAGACCAAAATGCCCATTCTCCTTTAATCTATATATTTTATTGTGTTTTCTTCCATTTTCCAGAAAAATTATGCTCACAATCTTCATTTTTCATTTATTTTCAGAAGCATTGAATTTATATAAATAAATAATTAGGTACCTATGTAATTAGTTTTGAAAGAATTGCAAATAAATTTTTTTGTGTACAAATTGCTGAAAATAAATACAGCAAATAATATTAATATAGTTTTCTTCTCTGTTTTGAATTTTATTCAGATTTTAATTTATTTTTTTTTAACAATTTTTTCAGTGTATTCGTGTAGAAACGCATACTTTTTTTTTGCAACGTTTATGTTTATGTATATTAATTAAATAAATTTAAATTCAAGACCTTAATCTTGATTATTCGTTAAGGATTTTGGAAATTATAAATTAATTTCTGAACCTCTAATCAATTTCTTTTTATTAAAATCGATTTTTTTCGTTCTAAATCAATATTACCGATTTTGGCGTCTCAACTGTTAGATTGATCAAAAAGCATAATTGGGCACCATGAGGAGGGGGGCAGTAAGTTGGTGGCAAAAATCGGCAGACTATTAGGTTAGGTTAGGTTAAAGTGGCTGTTGGCCTGGAAGGCCAACACACTTAGACCAAAATTAGGTCCGTTGTGATACCACATGGATCGGTTGATCAACCTCCATCGTTGAACCATTTTGAGCTCCGAATGAAGCGCAGGAGACAGGTGATGTCGCAGTTTGCCAGATCGCTAGGATCATCGAAGAAGAATTCTCCTAGATGGAGTTTACGTCTTTGTGATAAGGCGGGACAGGTACATAGAAGATGAGAGATTGTCTCCTCTTCCTCTTCGTCCCTGCAACTCCTGCAGAAATCATTTGCAGGAGCTCCAAGTCGAAGTGCATGTCTGCCTATTAAGCAGTGTCCAGTCAGGACAGCTATAACATAGCTTATATGCAATCTATTCAGAGAGATCAACTGTTTAGAGCGTTTAGCACTAAGTTTAGGCCAAATTAATTTTGTCGCTAAACAGGTGGTGCTGTTATTCTATCTGAGGTTAGTTCTCTCTATAGTTTCTTGCTTTAGCATAAGTTTGCATGTAGCCAGAGGCATACCCACACTAGCTTTGTGAGCCAGTAGAGGTAAACTTGTTCCTTCTTTTGCAAGTTCATCGGCTTTGCAATGTCCTGGAATGTCTCTATGGCCTGGCACCCAGCAGAGGTGAATATTGAACTGTGTGACCATCTCCATAAGAGATGATCGACAGTTTAGGGCTGTTAGTGAGTTCGTAGAGACAGAGTCCAACGATTTTAACGCGGCCTGGCTGTCTGAGAAGATACGTATATCTTTTGTTGATATAACGTTTTCTCTCAGCCAGGAGAGGACTTCTTTAAGAAGTCTATTTGGTCGGCGATAAACAAATCTGTTTTTTTCTCTTGGTATATTGTATTGTTTGTGGTTCTTAATTTTTTTTTATTCTATTTGTGAAGCTTGTTTAGCATGTACATTGTACATTGTACAGTTAAGTATGATATATGAAAATAATTATTGAATAATAATCTTGCTAACTAAAAAAAAAAAAAACAAAGTTTTGTATACAATTAAAGGCATCAGAGCATTCATGTGTTTTCTAAACTAAATGTAAAATGCAAATATCTCGGGTGAGCGTATTTTGAAAAGTCAGAAACCGACCCAAAAATCCAATTTAACATTTTCTTTATGCCTTAGAAATTTGAGATTTTTAGACCAACCCACCAAAAAAAAAAAAAATGAAAAAGTGTCAAAAATTGACAAAAAAAATGTAAGCACATATGTATCTACATATCTATAAAAAATGGCATTAAAATTTTTTGAAACAGCCAATTTTTTTTACTTCTCAAAAGACATAGTTTTCCAATTTTTGACTTTTTAAACAGTCATAGCATTTTAAATATTTTTTTTAAATTTTCACATACATATAGTATACAATAAGTACTTACATTAAAAATCTATCGAATAAAAAAAAAAACCTCCTAGCCCTTTACGTTTAAAATATAGCTTTTTGACCCTTCCGTACATTTGCCCCATTTTGCCCAACTTACTATTCGAATTTCAAAAAAATCCGTCTTAGTGCCCAACTTCAAAAAATTGCAAACCGATGATATTTTTTACAACTTCTTATAGCTAGACACACCTACCTTCTCTTCCAAAACATATTTCAATCTAACATTTT
The DNA here is from genome assembly GCA_958431115.1 of Syrphus vitripennis. Classification (NCBI taxonomy): domain Eukaryota; kingdom Metazoa; phylum Arthropoda; class Insecta; order Diptera; family Syrphidae; genus Syrphus; species Syrphus vitripennis. The sequence continues at coordinate 72,807,053 of OY288108.1, read as the reverse complement.
CCTTATGCCTTAGAAATTTGAGATTTTTAGACCAACCCGACAAAAAAATAAAAATGAAAAAGTTTCGAAAATTGACTAAAAAATGTAAGTACATATGTATCTACATATCTATAAAAAATTGCATTAAAATTTTTTGAAACAGCCAATTTTTTTACTTCTCAAAAGACATAGTTTTCCAATTTTTGACTTTTTAAACAGTCATAGCATTTTAAATATTTTTTTTAAATTTTCACATACATATTATAGTATACAATACTTACATTAAAAACCTATCGAATAAAAAAAAAACCTCCTAGCCCTTTACGTTTAAAATATAGCTTTTTGACCCTTCCGTACATTTGCCCCATTTTGCCCAACTTACTATTCGAATTTCAAAAAAATCCGTCTTAGTGCTCAACTTCAAAAAATTGCAAACCGATGATACTTTTTACAACTTCCTATAGCTAGACACACCTACCTTCTCTTCCAAAACATATTTCAATCCAACCTTTATACTCGTTCAGACATACATAGTACATACATAGGTACATACATTCAAAAATGCTTCCTCGAAATCTTGCCGGAAAATTTCAACTCAAATAAATAAAGAATACCTACGTACCTGCCCCAATAATAAACTAAAATATACATATCTTCATTTTATAAACACATACACATACTTTTCTTCCTCGCACAAACCTAATAAAAAAATATATTCGTATGTAGGCAAGAAAAAAAAAACGGAGCAAGCAAAAAATTCTGTCAATGATGAAACTAGAAAAAAATGGATTTTCTCCCTTACTCTTTTGGAGCCTTATGAAAAATACAAAATCTCGTTTCTTCTGCTGTAAACATGCAATTCTCCACTCCAGCCAACAGCGCCACCAAACAACAACATGTCCTTCTAAAAATTTTTCACCATGAGAGTACTATAGTTTTCATATACAAAGATTTTATCTCCGCAGAAACGAGCTGCATTGTATATATAACCTAATAGTACTACTATGGAACACGATTTTAAGTTACCTTTCTCTCTCTTTTGGTGGCGCTGGTGTTGCCTAAAAAGCAGATTGGAGAGATCGAAATGAAGGTAGGCAGAAAGAATATAGAATAAGTTATAGAGTGAGAAGAATAATTATTTTGATTCTGACAATTGCTGACAACAATTAAGCAGGGTAAAGGAGATAGGTGAACCAGCTGATGGTTGTTATGGCAACAAGGGGAAAATGAAAAGAATTTATTGGGCTGTGGATTTATTCAACGGTTTTTTTGCATTTTTCATATATGTAGAAGTATAGATATAGCTAAATTATTTTCAATTTTCAAATAATTTCGTATATTTTATTTGATTTTGTGAGATTTGAGATATTATGAGAGCTATGTTGCAAATTTTCATGCCTTACAGATACATTCAAACTTTTTTTTTCTTGCTTGTAATAGAATTTACTATACGTATTTGGTTTTTGTGAACTATGTACCTTGCCAAATTTCATGTTTTACAGAAACATTTTTTTTTTTTTCTTGCAAGCGATAGATAGAATTGAATTGAATACGTATTTGATTTTTGTCATTTCCTTACAGTCATATTTTTATGATATCTTTTTTTATTTCTTTTTTATAGGTACATGATATCCTTTTAATTTCTCAAATCTGAAGAAATGACCATTTGAAAATTAAAAGGAGGACAAAATTGATGTACCTAAAATCACTAAAAATAGTTTATGCAACCGTTTTTTGTTTTTAATTTTACTGCTTAAAAAAAGGTTTCCGTGCAAATTTCCATCAGTAAAATTAAAAAAAGTTTTTTTTACAAAAAATTTCTTGAACAAAATCAAATACATATTTTTAAAAATAAACGTATTTATGTATTCATTTTTCAGTAAATTTAAAATATCACGTCAATTTTCAAAATGTTTAAGTAAGTTTGAGATACCACGTGAATTTTAGTATTTTAAGCAAATCGAAAAATTCCACCTGGATTTTCAAAAGCTGAAATAATTTTCACGTGAATTTCAAATGAAGTTAAAAATTTCACGTGGATAGTTCTCAGTGAAATTTAAAATTTTAAAGTTTTTTAGTAAATTAAATACATACATACATATTTAATTTCACGTGAAATTTCAAAAGTTTTAATTATTTAAAAAAATTCATAGTTCATAGTTTTAACCTTTTTCTTTTAATTTTGCTGTGGATTTTTCGTAGTTCTCAAAGAAATTTAAAATTTATTGTGAATTTTCGAGAAATTTCTAACTGAGTTTTCAAAAAAAAAACACCGAACTTTAAAAAAACACGTTGTTTTAATATTCCAGGTTATTTCTCAAGAAATTACCTCGTTTTATATTTTTCACGTGAATTTTCAAAAAAAAACACGGAACTTTAAAAAACACGTAGGTTTCAAAAAAACTTACTTAATTTTACTATTCTAGGTGTATTTCCAAAAAATTGGACCATTTTATAAATTTCACGTCAATTTTCCAAAAACACGTCATTTTATTGCTCACTGTCTTTATATTTTACGGGAATTTTAAGAATTCTTGGATTTTCAAGTCCTAAACAAATTTTAAATACCATGTGAATTTTCAAAAGAATTTAATAATTTTAAATTTTCACGGTGATTTTCATGTTTCTTAAGTAAATTAAGACTTTGACGTGAATTTTTAAAGTTCTTAAGTAAATTCAAAATTTCACTTTAATTTTCAATAGAATTTAATAATTTTAAAAATTAACGTGAATTTTAAACATCTTCAATAACTCACGTTTCAATTTGAAAATGTTACTTGAATTTCATGTTACTTCAATTTTCCATAGCAATATTTTTTATGTCGACTTTCAATAATTTTAAAATATCACGTAAGTATAAACCACTACGTAAAATTAAAAAACAATTGATAAAATATTAAGAAATTCCTTTTATAATTTTTTCAATTTTCAAGAAAAAATAAAATTAAAAATATTTTTCTATGTGCAAAGTCACGAAGTGCATACGGGCCTTTTGCTTGAAAAATTTCAAAACAAAATCGTTTTTTCTTCACGAATTTTCATTGCCCATTCCTTACCTACCTAACAAAAAAAATTCAAATAATTCCCCTTTGCAAAAAAGAAATGAAGAAAAAAGTCTTTTTTCCTAACTCCCTCCAACTCCCATAAATTTCCATTCCAATTTTATACATCGTTCTCTATCTTATGTTATTTCCTAAACACTCATATTTATTATTCTTTCTCTTTGTGACTACCCCACTTTCAAGTCTACACTCGTCTCCACTTCAGGTTGGAAAAAGCTTCCGTCCGTCTCATCAGAGGTCGCGTCGTTCGTTCCTCTTCATAGTAGTACTATTCCATTTCATATACAATGCGAGCTGTCAAAATTTGTATCGGAAAATATTCTGCAGACCAGATAAATTTATCTCACAGAATTGATGCAGAAAGCGAAGAAATAAACCTCATAAAGTTTCGAGAAGTAATTTGTGAGATTTAGTTGTGACAGCTGATTATTTCTCACATTTATGCAAGAATTTTTATGGGGTGCTCATGCATACGTAAATCGGAAAATTATATCTTTCTGCAAAGCAGAAAATTATCTCTTTGCATGAATACCCTTATTGTATATTAATGCAGAGATGTGTGCTCTCCAAAACCTGAAGTGTAGAGAGCTACTTATGGGAGGCAATAAGTGCGTTCCGAGGGCGATCTGGGTTTTGTGGGATAATACGTTTTTCCGCCCTTGGCGTTTAAGTTGTGTTTGTAAATTTTATCCAAACGTTTATTTTATTTAAGGATATATTTTATTTATATTTTAACTATATTTTGTCACCAACTTAAAAACAAACATTGGAAAACGACAAAAAAAATAAACTGTCAAAGCACTGTCGAACACTTACATCAAACATGAACGAGGATAAAAATTACGAAAACGTTATGAGGACTTTTGCAAGAAAAACCAGTAAAACAATATATCGCTGTATATTTCGGTGAGATTGAAAGAATTTATCATTTTTGACTTTTTTCCCCAGGAATAATCTGTAAAAAAATTGCTACCCTTTTCACTGAAAGCCCTATGGGTTAGTGGTCATTCTATGAAGTTTATTCGATACACAGGTGGTTGGTTGGTTGGTTAGAGACTGACTTCTCAAATCGGGGCAAAAGCAAATGAGGTGTCGAGTCGCAATCAAGAGCCAAACCCATCGTGGGAACATCAAATTGCAGACTCAACGTAAATTATTAAATGTTGATGTTCCCACGACTCAGTTGATGCAGTTTTGCATTTTGGTATGCTTGAATGGAAACTTTACACCACATACTCCTTCCCTTTTGTGAGAAGAAATCTTAATTTTATTTTATTTGTATATTTTACAATGTTATATAAAAATATTATTAGGTTTTTTGTGTTTTAATTTGCGGTATAAGCAGTTTCGAACAATTTTATTTTTTGGCTTTATTATAACAATAATAACTAAATAAGCAATACTTTACACCCTTGTTTAAATGTATGTCTTTATGCTATAAGTGCAAGCAAACATATTCATATCCAATTATTTTATATTTTTCAAATTACAATAATTGTTTTATTTGTTTTTTTTTTTTTTTAATTAATTTTAATTTTTTATTTGATAGTATGCATCTAATATGACAATAAGTTGTTATTATTTTAATTCTGAGCAATAATATGCTGTTTTAAATAATTTGAGATTCATCAACAGTTTTAATTTAATTACATTATTAAATTCGATGAATTAATTCAATGAAAATTAACTCATAAATATTTTTTTGTTCTTAACTAAAAATTATGAAAAAATATTACTTCTATTATTATTTGAACAAGTAATCCTTTTTGTTTTTTTTTAAATTATTGCAAAACACCATAGAATTATTGATCAAAGAAAATATTGATGTTGTGTGCATTTCTTGTGACCAAGGAGCTCCCAACAGAATGGCGTTCAAGAAACTCGGCGTTACTACTGAAAACCCGTACTAAATAATTTATTTTATTTTGAAGCGACTTTTGACATAGTAACAATCTTTTTTGTTTTGTGGGTTATATGTAGGTATTGCGTGCTGTCAGACCGGAAAATATTTTGTATATATGATATCGTGCATCTATTTAAAAGTATCCACAATAATCTTCTTGCTTCGGATATAGTCATTGATAAGGACGTTGTTTCATGGAACATATTAAAAAAGCTGTTTTATTCTGAAAATAGTATAATAAGATCAATGCACAAGCTGACAGAAGCGCACATTCAACCAGATAGTTTTCAAAAAATGAATGCTAAACTAACAACACAGGTTTTTAGTCACTGATGAAACAAGCTATTTTCGCTGCAACATCTACAAGTATTTTCAATGATTCAGAAAAGGCTGTAGCATTTAGCACGGCTAACTTCTTTTTTCGGCTAAATAAATTGTTTGACAATTTAAACAGTAAAAACAAATTTTCAAATAATCCAGAAAAATGTGCTATATCTGATAGCCAGACTGATATTATTTCAAATATGAAAGATGCTGTGAAATGGATTGAGGTGTGGAAAAGGCAAAAAAAAGGCAATGTGTTTTGCTTTAAGGGTTTATGTCAGACCATAAACGGAATTTTTGAGCTGTGGGAGAACGTTAAAAGTGATCAAAAATATTTAATAACTTCGCATCTTAATACTGACTGCCTTTTTCTTATGAAAAAAATCCATCTTCCTTTCGGCTTCATAACCCTTTGTTCCCGGAGATGCCGATTTTTTCAAATATTTGTTTAAAAATTTGAAATTTAGATAGAAAGAACATATTGAATAATAGATATAAATAATTAAAAAAAATTATAAATTGTTTTAAATCTTTTATTATTGTTTATAAACGTGGTTTCAGCACATGGCCACTAGGAAACAAAGGAAAAAAAAAAACAAAGAAAAAATGTAATAATTTTTTGTTTATATTTAAATGTTAAGCTTTATGGTATGAGGCAAAACAATTTTTTTTATCGCTCAAGCACAGTCCAACCTCACAGCAAGAACAGGACCACCTTGTACGGTGAGGCTCAGATGCTGTGCTGCAATGGGCACAACGCCGCGATGAGCCATGATTCGGCATGTGGTCACATTTGTCGAATCTTTTTTCGTATGGAACTTTGACCTTGAAATGACTCACGGGAGAACTTGGACCTGATTTCCTTTTTGCGGTTTTTATTGTTTTACTTCCAACAAGTCCTGTGCAAACAGATAATCTAAAGATTTTTAGCGATAATGTTGTCGAATCAGCTTTTTCATTGAACAATATGTATGCATTCAAAAGGCACATATCCAGCAAATACCACATAATCCGATGCCACCATTTTTTTGATTTGCGATCGATTTCATAAATGGATTTGAGCATGTCCACCTTATCAACATAGCCCATGTGTTTATTGTAATCGCTTACAAGCTGTGGACAAGAAACTTCCTTCTTACGGCCATCTTTTTGCATACGCATTGCTGTTCCAGGAACTGATGGATCATGAAAATTACTCAGGAAATGCACTGATTTCTTGTCCTTCCATTTTAAAAATGCTAGACCGTCCTTACTGATTCGCCAATCAGATTGCCCCTGTTGTAAGTTTTTGTCGTCTTTCAGATCAGTTGGTGCATTTTTTCTTCCTCTCCGAAAAGTTCCGCAGGAGTAAATCATATCAGCTTGTAAGTCTTTTTGAAGCTGGATCGTATTGAAAAAGTTGTCAAAAAAGATACAATGTCCTTTACCAACTAATGTTCTGGAAAGGTCCTTCACCACACGTGAACCAAGACCTTCTTCGGTACCTGACATTGTTTTCCCGGTGTAGACCTGAAATTGGCAAACATATCCTTTATCGTCAGCTCTGATCCAAACCTTGTATCCACGTTTTATAGGTTTCAGCGGCATATATTGTCGAAAACAGCTCCGTCCCTTAAATTTTATCATCGATTCATCAATTGATTGAAATTTAGATGGCTTCAGTGAAGATATAAAAGTTTCTGACAGCTTAGTAATCAAGGGGCGCAGCTTATAAAGCTTATCATAATCTTGAGATGTTCTTCCTGGCTGTCGCAAATTGTCGTTCAAATGAATATGCCCAAGAAGCCAAGCAAAGCGATCTCTTGACATGAGAGAACATATGTAATTATCTCTGAGTTGGGGCATAGATGACCAATAATCGCAATAACTGGGAAGCTTTTTGACGCCCATCATTAAGTTTATTGCCAGAAAAACTTTGACCTCTTCTGGATTAGTTGGAATGAAGCTATTGCTATTTCCTCCAGCTTTTTGAACAGCATACAAATTTGTTTGGAAAGCAATATGTTCTATCAACTCAATCGGAAATAAATGAAGAAACACATCGGTAGGTGTTTCTATGTCATCAGGAATGTCAGGGCCGGTTTCTTCTTCAAAATCTTTTTTCGTAGCAAGCAAATAATTTCTAGACGTTGTCCACACAGTTTTTTTTGCCCTTTCTTTTTGTTGAACAACAGACAAAGGAACGTCGTCTTCGCTTATCCATCCCTCGTCATGTTCTTCTTGAGGTTCGTCAACAAAAACAATTTCCATCTCATTTATGTCGAATAGTTCTTCTATGTTTGCTTCTGGATCTTGTGGTTCTTCGCCCCCACTTTCAGATTCGATATCCGATGGGATTCCTTCGAAAAGTACCTGAAAATCATCCGGATCCATCGCTTCTAGATCATTCACTAAAAATTAAAAAAAATGTTTTTATTTCCAACTGGTTTCACAGCTAAACCACATCTAAAAAGCTTGATAAATTGGTCATATTTGATATAAATTATCCCAAACTATATTTCTTATAAAAGAAAAATAACTTATTCTTGCATATATGCACTTTACTTACTAGTTATTATCAACAAAACACTAATTAATAATAATTATTCACAACCAAAAAAAAACACTGCAAATGACACAAACGATCAAACTAAATGCACAAATTATCACTTACAACGCACCGAAAACAACCCAAAAATTTTTTTTACCGTTTTAAAAAGAATTACAGTTCACAGAAATCCACTTGGTTTCATCGTGAAACCAGTAGGAATATAGAGAAAAAATGTTAAGTGTGTGGTTTCACTGCGAAACCACTAAGGAGCAAAGGGATAAAAACCTCAAGCAAATGTGCTTCTTCAATATTATTGCTCCAGAGACCTCTAGTTATGAAACTTCAGATTCCTCCATTATTTTGAATATGGCAGATGTAGAAAGTATGTTTAAATAATTGCACCATTTTGTCCCAAATTTATATCCAATTTAATTTTTAATCAAAGGATTTATAGAACCTGAGGGAGAATCAAACTTCTCTGAAAATGATAACAAATCCGAACATACAATTCCAATTAATATCATTCCAGTATCTTCAAGTAAGAACAAAATTTTAAGTTTAAAATATTGAAATTTTAGTTTGTACTCATATATTTTCTTTGTTATTTTATATAACTAGGTTTTGTAGAAAACTCAGAAATTGGTATGGTACACATCGACGATGATTATGATAATAATGAAGAACAACTAAATGCCTGTCAATTTGACGATTCGGACCAAGAAGAAGAAGAGCAGTTATTTCCAACTATCACGGAAATGTCTACTATTTATTTTAGTGGGTATATTGCAAAATCCCTAATAAAAAAAACTGCATGTGAAGAATGCAAGAAGTTTATGGTTAAGGACAATCTTCAAAATAAAACCTACAATTTAAAAGAAAACCTTATTAAATTTCGGGAATATGAGAATACGAGCAATGGTGGCTTAACTATATACCCACATCAAAGTTTGTAAAAGTAGTAACAAGTATTGTGCAATGCTTTGAAAACAATTTCGATGATATGTGCTTTCAAAAAAATATATTGAAATTGTACTATGAGAATGAGATATGTCAAGGAGAAGTCCAAATTCCATGTTCTTCAGACCATGAAAAAAAATTAATTTGCCATACAATGCAAGTACTGTTACGGGCAAAAATAAAAAAAATTAATGCCAGGGCCAGGTGCTCAAAAAAAAAAACTAAAAAAGTTAGACATCATGAGACATATATAGTATGAAAATTCAGAGATAAAAAATAATTAATATTAATATAAGTACATACTTGCATAATCTGTGTTTGATTTTTATACTAGAAAAGAAAAAAGAAGGTCTTTGATCTTTGTATAAATTATAGTAATCCCATGGTGGCAGTCAACTGCAGAGCCGTCTAAGGTATGGAGGCAACCCTACTGGATTGGAGTTTATTCTCTTCTTTATTTCTTTTAGATTTTACATTCTCCAACCACTGAATATAATTCGCAATCGATATAATATTCTCCTCTTGTTCCCACTGTCTCTTCAAGGATTCTCAACAACAAATTCTTCACCCTCACCGCAGCGCAATCAAAAGGGTCGAGGCAACATTAAAAAACGCACCATGAGAGTACTATGTTTTATAAAAAAGCTTTGATGAATGAAATGTACTAAAATAATAGCAAAAAATAAAATATTAAATGCTCATTGTGCAAATTATTAATTAAAATACAAATAATTAAATATACTTTCTTCTGATAATAAAAGTTAACTTATCATAAGTTAAGGTCAAATGAAGAACTTATTTTTAACTATTTACCTACGTATGTAGTTACATTTATAACGTTTAAGCCTTGCACTTTGCACAGTCAAGTGTTTATTCAATTGAGATTTGAAAATTAAACAAAAAGATGGATTTTTGGGAACAAAAGATTTTCTTAGAAAGGTAACCTCATATAACTTTTAAGGTTTTCGCGGTTGGTTGAATTATACATTTTTAGATTTTAAAAGTGTATGAAGGTAACCCCGTTGTATATGTATGTAAGTGTTTCCTAAAGCCATAAAATACCGTATTGAGTTCATTGCTTTAACAATTTATGTAGTTTCAATTTTGAGTTATAGATATTTCCAACAAGTATCTGAATATAATGCATTATTTTAACGTTATTTTAACATTAGGTATTTTTCTGAGTAAAAAATGTATTCGATTTGCTTTTAATCTCCTTGTTCGAAAAATAATCTACACCAAAAACTAGGTGTCTAAAAACATATTTACAAATCAAATAAACAAACAATCTTCAATTAATTTCTTATGTTTACATTTCAATAGGCAAAAATGAACATTTATTTTCCGACAAAGAAATATCGACATATGAAACGAAATAATAAAAAACAACCCATACCCCTAAAGAAAACTACCTACACACATTTATAATCCATGAACCTATATTGAAATTTGAAAAAAAATCAAAACAAAACTAAATCTCTATGGATACGGAAAGCATTGTATATGAAATGGAATAGTACTACTATGAAGAGGAACGAACGACGCGACCTCTGATGAGACGGACGGAAGCTTTTTCCAACCTGAGACGAGTGTAGACTTGAAAGTGGGGTAGTCACAAAGAAAAAGAATAATAAATATGAGTGTTGAGGAAATAACAGAAGATAGAGAACGATGTATAAAATTGTAATGTAAATTTATGGGAGTTGGAGGGAGTTAGGAAAAAAGACTTTTTTCTTCATTTCTTTTTTGCAAAGGGGAATTATTTGAATTTTTTTTGCTAGGTAGGTAAGGAATGGGCAATGAAAATTCGTGAAGAAAAAACGATTTGTTTTGAAATTTTTCAAGCAAAAGGCCCGTATGCACTTCGTCACTTTGCACATAGAAAAATATTTTTAATATTATTTTAATTTTATTTTTTCTTGAAAATTGAAGTAAGTATGAAAGGAATTTCTTATTATTTTATTAATTGTTTTTTAATTTCACGTAGTTGTTTATACTTACGTGATATTTTAAAATTAATTCTGTTGAAAATTAAAATGAAATTTCTTAATTTACTTAAGAAACATGAAAATCACCGTGAAAATTTAAAATTATTAAATTCTTTTGAAAATTCACGTGGTATTTAAAATTTGTTTAGGACTTGAAAACACAAGAATTTTTAAAATTCCCGTAAAATATTAAAATAGTGAACAATAAAATGACGTATATTTGGAAAATTTACGTGAAATTTATAAAATGTTCTAATTCTTTGGAAATACACCTAGAATAGTAAAATTAAGTAAGTTTTTTTTGAAAACTACGTGTTTTTAAAGTTCGGTGTTTTTTTGAAAACTCACGTGAAATTTCTCGAAAATTCACAAGAAATTTTAAATTTTTTTGAGAACTACGAAAAACCACAGGAAAATTAAAAGAAAAAGGTTAAAACTATGAACTATGAAATTTTTTTAAATAATTAAAACTTGAAATTTTTGGAATTAAATATGTAGGTACTTAATTTGCTAAAAAACTTTTTAAAATTTTAAATTTCATTGAGAACTATCCACGTGGAATTTTTAACTTCATTTGAGTTACAAAAATTCACGTGAAAATTATTTAAACTTTTGAAAATTCAGGTGAAATTTTTCGATTTGCTTAAAATACTAAAATTTTGAAAATTGACGTGATAATTTAAATTTACTGAAAAATGAATATAAATTAAAAGGATATCATGTACCTACCTATAAAAAAGAAAGATATCATAAAAATTTGACTGTAACCAAATCACAAAAACCAAATACGTATTGTACCTACAATTCTACATTGTATATATAATAGATTCCATATACAATGAATTCTATCACTTGCAGGAAAAAAAAATATAAATGTTTCTGTAAAACATGAAATTTGGCAAGGTACATAGTTCATAAAAACCAAATACGTATAATAAATTCTATCACAAGCAAGAAAAAAAAAGTTTAAATGTATCTGTAAACAATGAAAATTTGCAACATAGCTCTCATAATATCTCAAATCTCACAAAATCAAATAAAAATACGAAATTATGTGAAAATTGGAAATAATTCAGCTATATCTACCTATATACTTCTACATATATGAAAAATGTAAAAAAACCGTTGAATAAATCCACAGCCCAATAAATTCTTTTCATTTTCCCCTTGTTGCCATAATACCCATCAGCTGACTCACCTATCTCCTTTACCCTGCCTAATTGTTGTCAGCAACTGTTAGAATCAAAATAATTAATCCTCTCACCCTATAAATTATTTTATATTCTTTCTGCCTACCTTCATTTCGATCTCTCCAATCTGCTTTTTAGGCAACACCAGCGCCACCAAAAGAGAGAGAAAGGTAACTTAAAATCGTGTTCCATAGTAGTATAGGTTATATATACAATGAATTCTGTAAATGAGAACTTGCAAAAAATGGATTTTCTCCCTTACTCTTTTGGAGCCTTATGAAAAATATAAAATCTCTTCTCTTCTGCTGAAAACATGCAATTCTCCACTCCAGCCATTAGCGCCACCAAACAACAACATGTCGTCCTAAAAATTTTTCGCCATGAGAGTACTATAGTTTTCATATACAAAGATTTTATCTCCGCAGAAACGAGCTGTCAAAATTTGTATGTGAAAAATATTCTGCAAACCAGATAAATTAATCTCACAGAATTGATGCAGAAAGCGAAGAAATAAACCTCATAAAGTTTCGAGAAGTAGTTTGTGACGTTTAGTTGTGACAGCTGATTATTTCTCACATTTATGCAAGAATTTTTATGGGGTGCTCATCAAACGTATAGCGGAAAATTATATCTTTTTGTAAAGCGGAAAATTATCTCGTTGCATGAATACCCTTATTGTATATAAATCTAAGAGTATATATAATATGGAGTGCTTGTTCAATTTCAAACGTGAAGCTTTTACAGGGGTCGCTAGTTTCAATAATTTCGCTAATTTCGGGAAGCAGCGCGGACTGACAGATGATTAAAAAACAGGTCTGCGCTGCTTCCCGAAACTGTAAGAAAGTAGATACTAGCGCCCCCTATCTGTGCTTCAGGCGTTACAATGTAATTGATATAGGAACAAGCACTCCATATTATATATACTCTAAGATATAAATGCAGAGATGTGTGCTCTCCAAAACCTGAAGTGTAGAGAGCTACTTATGGGAGGCAATAAGTGCGTTCCGAGGGCGATCTGGGTTTTGTGGGATAATACGTTTTTCCGCCCTTGGCGTTTACGTTGTGTTTGTAAATTTTATCCAAACGTTTATTTTATTTAAGGATATATTTTATTTATATTTTAACTATATTTTGTCACCAACTTAAAAACAAACATTGGAAAACGACAAAAAGAAATAAACTGTCAAAGCACTGTCGAACACTTACATCAAACATGAACGAGGATAAAAATTACGAAAACGTTATGAGGACTGTTGCAAGAAAAACCAGTAAAACAATATATCGCTGTATATTTCGGTGAGATTAAAAGAATTTATCATTTTTGACTTTTTTCCCCAGGAATAATCTGTAAAAAAATTGCTACCCTTTTCACTGAAAGCCCTATGGGTTAGTGGCCATTCTATGAAGTTTATTCGATACACAGGTGGTTGGTTGGTTGGTTAGAGACTGACTTCTCAAATCGGGGCAAAAGCAAATGAGGTGTCGAGTCCCAATCAAGAACCAAACCCATCGTGGGAACATCAAATTGCAGACTCAACGTAAATTATTAAATGTTGATGTTCCCACGACTCAGTTGATGCAGTTTTGCATTTTGGTATGCTTGAATGGAAACTTTACACCACATACTCCTTCCCTTTTGTGAGAAGAAATCTTAATTTTATTTTATTTGTATATTTTACAATGTTTTATAAAAATATTATTAGGTTTTTTGTGTTTTATTTTCCGGTATAAGCAGTTTCGAACAATTTTATTTTTTGGCTTTATTATAACAATAATAACTAAATAAACAATACTTTACACCCTTGTTTAAATGTATGTCTTTATGCTATAAGTGCAAGCAAACATATTCATATCCAATTATTTTATATTTTTCAAATTACAATACATAATTGTTTTTTTTTTTTTTTTTTTTTTTAATTAATTTTAATTTTTTATTTGATAGTATGCATCTAATATGACAATAAGTTGTTATTATTTTAATTCTGAGTAATAATATGCTGTTTTAAATAATTTGAGATTCATCAACAGTTTTAATTTAATTACATTATTAAATTCGATGAATTAATTCAACGAAAATTAACTCATAAATATTTTTTTGTTCTTAACTAAAAATTATGAAAAAATATTACTTCTATTATTATTTCAACCAGTAATCCTTTTTGTTTTTTTTTTTTAATATTTTAACATTTTTGTTAAGTCTTTTGTTTTTGGAAAAACCAAAATATGTTTTACAATTTGCTTTTGCTTATAATTTTCTCGATTAATACTATTTTATTTAATATCCACATAGATACATGTATTATTTTATTTTATTATATTTATATATGTATATATGTATATATTTTTTAACTAACTTTACGTAGCAATTTACATGTTTAAAGCAACCTGTTATCAACATTCAAAATTGCTTTTATATTTCTGATCGTGCTTATCATTTATGTTGGTATAGTATATGAGTTCTTAATCTAATATTATTTTTCTTTGTTGCAATTATTTGTAATACATAGAAAAGAATAATAATAATAACAAAGAATAATTTGGGCAAATTTTACTGCTTAATTTTTTTTTTTTTAATATCTATTTTACCCTTTTCTTTATTTTTGGCAGATAATAAATTGAACCATGTCAAACTTATAAATTCAAAGCAAAATTCAAGATAAAACTATGTGTTAAATTTTTCTATCACTTAGAATCATTTAAAGCAGAAAGACGAATACCAGACAGACAAACAAACAAAATCTATTTTTTTTTTTTTTTCTAACACAGCATTTGAATTTACAAGCTTTGGTTTCCTTCTGGGTCTTGGCCTTGGTGTTTGTAAAAGCTGTGCATTATTTTGTTTTATATGATAAAACATTATAAACAATAAAATAATGCTTGTGAGCAGCAAGAAGTTTAATCAAATGTTTTCAAAAAAAAGGTTTGAGTCTATTGTTATGCACTTTTTCTAGTTTTGTACCTCTTAATATAGTTGTATTAACATCGTTGTGAATTTGTTTTATTTCAAAAGGTCCTGAGAACAAAGAATATAACTTGTTTTTACGAGCCATGTCTTGAAGGAGAACCTTATCTCCTACCCTAAACGAATATGGGTGAATTTTCTTGTCATAATACTCTTTCGATTTAGTCTTACTGTTTTCTAAATTTTTGTTCTTGCTTGTTGGTATACCTTTTGTAATCTGTGCCTCAGTTGAAAAAAATAATTTTCGTCATCGTAAATGGGAGCAGGATTTTTTTAAATACCATTTGGTATCTCGGAGGTAAAACCAAATAACACATCCATCGGTGCTAGCTTTGTACTAGCATGAGGAGTGTTATTGTGGACATACATGGCCTGACGAAGCTATGTATCCCAATCTGCTGGATTAGCATTCGAAAAGGATCGCAAGTACTCTATCAGAGGACCATGATTCCGTTCAAGTGCTCCATTAGTCTGCGGATGATATGCAGTTGTTTCTAGTTTATTTATTTTTATAAATTTGCACAATTTTTTGAAAAGGTCGCTACAAAAATTGGCCCCTCTATCAGTGAGAAGCTGCTTAGGAATTTTATATCTACATATTATTTCATCAAAAAAAACCTTTGCGACGGGTTCGGCTTCGCCATTTGGCAGTGGGTAACAGTCCATGAACCTTGTGAGGTCATCAGCGAAAGTTAAAATATATTTGTTACCTTGCACTGTTGTTGGGAGTGGACCCACAATGTCCATAAAAACTTTATCAAAAGGTTTTTTTGAAGTTACTGATATCATCATAGGCATGATAGTATGTTTGGTTTTTTTATTAACCTGGCATTTTCTGCAACCCTTAATATATTTTTTTATTATTTCAAAGATATTTTTCCATCTAAAATGCGGTCGTATACGGAGATATGTTTTGAGAACTCCTTGATGACCACCTAATGGGGAGTCATGGTATTTTTGGAGAATCTTATTAATTTCCTCCATGTCCTCTAAAAAAACAAATTTTTGCCGTCCCTGATCATCTTCAACTGGCTCTTCATGGTCATTGTTATTTTCATTACAAAAGTAGCCGTCGCTACTGTCGAGATTGTTCGAACTCTTTGATTCGTTAATTATAATATCATTTTGAAACTTGTTTGTAATTTCTATTGTTGTATTTTTCTTTGAGTCATATTCATCAACTCCCTTACTTTCTTGAGCGTTATGAACCTGAGCTCTAGTTACGACCCCAATATTTAGATTTTGTTCACCATGTGAACCCAAGCGACTAAGGGCATCAGCTACAACATTTTGTTTTCCAGGTTTGTGTTTGATATCAAAGTCATATTCTGCTAGCTTAAATTTAAAGTTTGTAATCCTTGTTGACTCATTGGTTATTTTGAAAAAATGAATTAAAGGTTTATGATCTGTATACACCATACAGTGTAAATTTTCGGCCTAGCAGATAGCATCTAAAATTTTTTACTGCCCAAACCATAGCTAATGCTTCTCTTTCAATTGTAGAATACCGGCGGCGCTCTATTGGACTTAAAATTCTACTAGCAAAAGCAATGGGCATATCTAAGCCCTCTTTTTTCTGAGACAGAACAGCCCCTATAGTAGTACCACTAACGTCAGTGGAAAGGTCAAATTCCTTAGCAAAGTCTGGATATATCAGAACAGGTGGATTAGTTAATTTTTCTTTCAAAATATTAAAAGATTTTTCACATTCTGCATTCCAACAGAATTTCGTATCTTTACGTGTTATATCTCGTAGTGGCTGTTATTCATACTTTGAAAAATTTGGAATACTTCTTCTATAGAAATTCACCATTCCTAAGAATGATTGGATTTCCTTAACATTTTTTGGATACGGTATCTGATTGATGCTTTTTATTTTCTGGTCGTCTGGAAGGACTCCCATTTCTGTAATTCTATAACCTAAGAAAACAATCTCTCGGCGGAGAAAATGGCATTTTCGAGGTTGAAGTTGTAGATTGAATTTTTCTAATCGTTCTAAAATTGAAATCAGTTTGTTGTTGTGATCCTTTAAATTTTTTCCGTAAACAACAATGTCGTCTAGGTAGACAAAGCATTTAACTCCTTGTAGACCACTAAGAATATGATTCATCAGGCGTTGAAAGGTTGCTTGTGCCCCTTTCAAACCAAAAAGCATTCGGTTAAACTCATAATGCCCAGTACTTGTACTAAAAGCCGTCTTTGCTCTATCGACTTTATCTATAAGTACTTGGTGATAACCACTCGCTAGGTCTAAGGTTGAAAAATATCTACTGTTGCCCAGCTGAATAAGAATATTGTCAATTCTAGGCAACGGGAAAGCGTCACCAATTGTAATATCATTGATTTTTCGAAAGTCTACAACTACTCTGTATTTCTGAATACCACTTTCGTCAGCTTTTTTTTTACACTTCAGATTCTTTGCTGTAGTGAGCTTAGAGCAAGCTTCAACTACAGTAAGAGGCTCATCATAAGTGCATGTGTTAGTGGTTAGTAAATATAATGAAAACTAACACATGCAACACATAAAAATATCTAATTACAAAAATTAAAAAGTATAAAAATAAAACAAAAAAATAAAAAATACTAGACATTCACGATATCTATTGTTAAAAATAAAACAATATCACGACAGAGGAGCACTGGTTCGAAACGAAATTTTTAGTCTTAATTAACTCATGTTGAAGTCGAAGCTTTTTTGGGGACCACCAACAGTGGGCTATTCCAAGGACTTTTGCTATGGGTCACGATTTTGTTTTTATAAATTTGATCAATTTGATCATTTATTATTTGCCTATGTTCCTCCGGTAATCGATATTGTTTTGTATTTATAGGGACTTTGTTATTATCAGTTGGAATTCTGTGATAAACAGCGGTTGTGTACGAAAGTTGTTCTCCATCAAGATGAAAGATATTGGAAAATCTTTCACATATAGCTTGTATTGAAGCTCTTTTTTTCGGGATTAAGATCCTCCCGGAAATTAAGTTCTTCAACCAATTTTTTGATACGGTTTTCATTTCTATTAACACTTGAAAATTGATTATTTATAGAATATGTAGAATTTTGTGGACTTTCTGCTTCATCATTTATTAATTTTCTTAGAACAAAGTTTTCTAGTGGGACGAATTGAATTATAATATCATTTAAGATTATTTCATCGGTGCTGACATTTGCTAAACTTATTATTATGGAACCGTTTTTTACTTGGCTAACGGATGACGCTTTGTAAATTTGTGGGCTTATTTCATGTGAGTAACACCCTAGTTCAGTACCTTCAGCAATGTTGATTGGACATTTGAGAAATACTTCATTGCGAGGAGGTATGGTCTTAGTTATTCTCGTAGTGATCAAGTTAGCATTAATTGGATCTACTGGTGGAGATGATTGAGATACAGGGTGAAATGATTCTGTTTGATAAGTGGATTGATCACTTTGAGAAGGAGGTCCCTTTAAAGAATGTGTAATTATTTTGTTGTATAATTTCGTTGGATTACTAGAACCATCATCGTTCGAAGATGATTGAGAAACAGGGTGAACTGATTCTGTTTGATAAGCGGATTGACCACCTTGAGAAGGGGGTCCCTTTAAAGAATGTGTAATTATTTTGTTGTATGATTTCGTTGGATTACTAGAACCATTATCGTGCGAAGATGATTGAGAAATAGGGTGAACTGATTCTGTTTGATAAGCGGACTGACCACCTTTATGAAGGTATTCCACGGGAGAAAAATTTTAATTTTTTTGTTGTGAATAGAACCATCATCGTGCGAAGATGATTGAGAAACCGTGTTATTGGAATCTTTGGTTCTTTCAGCAGATCGATCACCTTGTGAAGGTGATTTCTGGGAAGATTTAATAATGGGAAACTCGTTTTTTGGAACCTGTTTTTGAATAAATTTCGAAAGCCTATTTGGGCCTTAATATTCGTATATTTAAATAATATATCCTGAACTAAAATACCATCACAATTCTAATTAGGAATTTTTTCGGTAGCATGTAACTTACATCTGATTGGCGGTTCTAATAAAATGTTTGCTTCAATTGAACCGAGTGTAGTATGCCTTTTGAATAAATTCCATTTATGACGATGACGTCACTTTGATTTAAAATAGCATCTGTACGTCTTCGTTAATAAGGCTAATATCTGATCCTGTGTCCCCTAAAAACTTCAATTTTTTATGTATACCTATATCAATTGGAACTTCAACTATACCGTTTTTAGAGTATTCCTGGCAACCTTTGGATGCATAGTCGAGTGATTGAACGCTAATTTCTCTTACCACCCAACAATTATTTAGTTTTTTGGATTGCTGGAATTAGTTTTTTCATTCCAACGTTTTTTTGTGTAGCAATTTGAAATACTTTGCCCTAACCTTGAACAGAAGTCACATTTTCGCTCATTGACTCTTGATTGATTGTGGCTTAGATTCGAATTTGTAGCCATGACCGATGGCCTTAAATTTGTATTTTCATACATCCGGTTTGGTCTACTTTGAGCTTTACTGCAACTAACATTATTATGTCCGTATACTTGGCAGTTCGAACAAAAGGGTGTGTTTTGCCTTTTCCTACATTCTTGATATGTGTGATTGTATTTATTGCAAAAGTTGCACTTGACCCGCTCATTATTTGTATAAAATGAATTTGAATTCATGTTTGAAGGGTTTGCAATCAATTGTTGGTTTGAAAAGCTCTGATGCGTTTGCAAAAAGGGATTTTGAAATATTTGCTGTACCCCGCTGCTTTGTTGCCCTGTTGGAAAATAATTTGCATAATGCATTGGACAATGATTTAAACTATTGGTTTCGAGCTCTAACTTTAAAAGGCTTTCAAACAATTTGTTTACTGTTGTTTCCTTAGACATTTAAACGTATTGTCTAATCATCGGGTTAGATATCCCTGATTTAATAGCATACGTTCCTGCTAGTTCATAATCAGTAACCAGGGCTTTTGGATCTGCAGGAAATTGTTCCTGTTCAGCATTCTTACATTCAGCTACTAAATTCTTCACCCTCAATAGAAAAGAACTTAAAGTTTCTATTGGAAATTGTCGACACTGTCGAAGATCGTTCGATAATTGAATGCATGTTTTTCTGGGCAAAAAATGACCGCGCAGTAATTTTTCAAACTATTCGAAAGTTTTAAAACTACAATTTTGCATAACCAAATAGGCGTTTCCTCGCAATTTCGTTAGAATTAGCTGACAGAAGGTTAATTCCTGCTCTTGTGTAAGAGAAGCTTTGACCTGTCTGCAGCAATTCAAAAATGCTTGTGGTCTGAAACCAAATTTAATGTTTCTCCGTTGAATACCGGTATTAGATTTGAAATTAACTGAATCATAGTGCTTTGCTGAGTACTTGCTATATAAGATTCGTCGGGAAAAAATGTTGTGTTCCCATGATCTTCTGTTTGTTTGCCTTCGGTGCTCATTTTACTAACAGGAATGGGGGAACATGAATTTGAGTTAGGGGAAGGGGATTTATAGCTCTCAAAATATTATAAATCTGACCTGAACAACTGTGTTTTTTCTGCCAAATTATAATAATTTTTTTTAATTCTAATAATTTTTTATCTAATTTCTTATTATCTAACACTTATTTTCTTAACTTACGAGTTTTTTTGTCACTTCGTGTGGTGGCTATTCCAGATCGCAATCTTCGGATGTGCAGTGATTTTCTGATATTTGATGTTTCTTCTTTCCCGGAGCTGTCTTCTTCTGATGATTCCACTAGTTTGGCCACCTAGCGATCACACCCCTAACTAATTTTCTGGTTGCTGTTTCTGTGTATATACAAGTGCGCCCTCAGACGACCACACCCCACAACACAAAAACCATCGTGATGATAGTACTATAAGTTTTATATACCATGCTCATGGTGGAAGTCGAATGGGGCGACATCTAATGTATGCCGGCGACCCTTACTCTTTTTTTTTGCGGAGAGCTTATGGAGGTTTTAATTGATATTTATTGATATTTTTTGGATGCAATTATCCAAAAAATAGTCTCCTATTGCTCCTACCACCAATTTTCTACGCTTAAAGACTCACCAAATCGAATTTTACACCTCACATTTTGCAGCTTATTTCTTATTTTATCAAACGAAAAGCTTAGTTTAGTATCGAAACATTAAACCAAAATACACTTCTATCATTTTGATTGAAATTTCTGAAGTATTTAAGGGCCATTCATATGAGCTGTGACCTTTGTCTGCGAATAATTCTTTTAAAGCTTTTTCTAACGGAAATATCAACTTATTCTTATTTTAATAGTAAGGGTATTCATGCAACGGTGGAAAACTCGGATAAACCTCAGAAACCAGATAATTTTATCTCCGCTGAAAGGAGCTGTCAAAATTTGTATCGGAAAAATATTCTGCAAACCAGATAAATTTATCTCACAGATTTGATGCAGAACCTCATAAAGTTTCGAGAAGTAATTTGTGACATTTAGTTGTGACAGCTGATTATTTCTCACATTTATGCAAGAATTTTTATGGGGTGCTCATGCATACGTAAATCGGAAAATTATATCTTTCTGCAAAGCAGAAAATTATCTCTTTGCATGGTTACCCTTAGTTTGATTAAGTGAATAAATTAGTACATATACAAATTTAAATAGATAATATTGCGTATAATTAGTTAAAACTACAATTAAAACACATTTCAATATATACCATGCGACCAACAACTGAGACCTGCAAACTAACAAATGTGAATTCGCAGTTAACAAAATAAAGATGCAGTCCAAAGAGTTGCGAAAAAACAATTCGCACGAGTTAAGCCTCGAAAAAAGTTGTTTGTTCAGTTTTTGTGTTGTCTATTTCGCAGCTGTCTGCGACCGCTCATATCAATGAAATGTCAAATTTTCCGACCATTTGCAATTCAAAAACACAAGTCGTAGCTCATATGAATAACGCTTTAGGTTTATAAGCTGTTTAAAATCACGTTTATTCAATCATTTGTCGGTCGTTTTGGTTGTTCTCATGTGCATACTTACTTACTTACTTACTTAAGGTGGCGCTACAGTCCGGGACGGACCTGGGCCTCAACCAACATGCGTCTCCAGCCAGCTCGGTCCCTAGCTAGCTGTCTCCAGTTTCGCACTCCAAGTTGGTTGAAGTCCTCTCCCACTTGCGTGCGCCACCTGAGCCGCGGTCTTCCACTAGTGCGCCGTCCCTCGGGATTGGATTCGAAGACTCTCCGGGCCGGAGCGTTGATGTCCATGCGCTCTACATGACCCAGCCATCTAAGTCGTTGGACTTTGATTCGCTTGACCAGGTCAGTGTCGCTGTACAGCCCGTACAGTTCATGGTTAAATCTTCTCCTCCACTCACCATCTATGCAGACGGGACCAAAAATCACCCGGAGAATTTTCCTTTCGAAGCATCCTAAGACGTTCTCATCCTGCCTTGACAAGGTCCAAGCCTCAGCACCATAAATAATAACTGGGATGATAAGCGTCTTATAAAGGGTCACTTTGGTTGCTCGAGAGAGGACTTTATTACTCAATTGCCTTCTAAGTCCAAAGAAGCAGCGATTTGCAAGAGTTATTCTCCGTTTAATTTCAGCGCTGGTGTCGTTGTCTGAATTAATAGCAGTGCCTAGGTAGACAAAATCCTCAACTACCTCGAAGTTATAGCTGCCTATGGAGACGTTTTGTCCAAGACGTCGCCGTTCTATGTCCTTTCTTGAAGACAGCATATACTTCGTCTTGCCCTCATTGACCACTAAACCCATCTTCTTCGCTTCCGTCTCAATACTCACAAACGCGCTACTGACATCACGCATTGATC
This sequence comes from Syrphus vitripennis, assembly GCA_958431115.1. Taxonomy (NCBI): domain Eukaryota; kingdom Metazoa; phylum Arthropoda; class Insecta; order Diptera; family Syrphidae; genus Syrphus; species Syrphus vitripennis. The sequence goes on along the minus strand of OY288108.1, from coordinate 72,784,367 downwards.
TTCCAACTATATCAATATCATCGGCGTATCCGAGTAATTGGACAGACCTTTGGAAGATTGTGCCCCTGGTGTTGACGAGTGAGTTTTGCACAATTCTTTTCAGAACGATGTTGAAGAAGTCACATGACAGTGCATCGCCTTGTCTAAAACCTTTGCGTCGGTGAGATCTTGTCCGACCTTGATGGAGCAGCGTGTATTCTCCATCGTCATTCTGCACAAACGGACAAGTTTGGCAGGGATGTCAAAACTAGACATTGCTCTATACAGTTCTTCCCTATAGATGCTGTCATACGCGGCCTTGAAATCGATGAAGAGGTGGTGGGTATCGATTTGAAGTTCCTGGGTTTTTTCCAAGATCTGCCGTAGTGTGAATATTTGGTCGATGGTGGACTTTCCTGGTCTGAAGCCACACTGATATGGACCTATCAGGTTGTTGACGAACGGCTTCAGACGTTCACATAGTACGGCAGAAAGGATCTTGTATGCTATGTTCAGGAGACTGATGCCTCAATAGTTAGCGCAGTTCAGAGGGTCTCCTTTCTTGAGGATTGGGCAAACAATGCTGAGATTCCATTCATCGGGCATGCTTTCTTCCGACCATATTTTGCAGATGAGTTGGTGCATACTCCTTACCAAGTCATCGCCTGCTGCTTTGAACAGTTCGGCAGTGAGGCCGTCAGTCCCAGCAGCTTTGTTGGACTTAAGATTGGATATAGCTATCCTCACTTCGTCGAGGTCGGGTAGGCGGAATTGTTGGTCTGCGTCGCCTAGGTCGAATGGTGCTATCTCCCTTACAGCGGAATTCGATTCGTCATCGTCGTTATACAGCTTGGAAAAGTGGTCTTTCCATATTCTCAGCATGGACTGCGGTTCTACTACGATGTTCCCCTGATCATCTTTGCAGGCTTCGAAGTCTTCGAAGGCTGGGAAGTCTTTTTTACCTTTTGGTAAAACTTCCGAACCTCATTCCTGTTGTGACATCCCTCTATCTCCACGATCGCGAGCTTCTCGTGCTCCCTCTTTTTCCTTCTGAGAAGCCGGTGTTCCTCTCTCCTCTTCTGCTCGTAGAGCTCGCGAGCAGCTCTGGTCCGTCTGTGCAGCGCCGCTTTGTATGCCTGTTGCTTAGCTGCATGCGCTTGCCGGCACTCGTCGTCAAACCAGGTGTGAAACCCAGCACTTCAGAGGCGGCATCTCTGTTGGCTGCTTGGCAACGTTGCCACTGGTTTTCAATACTTGATGCAGGCAGCATAGGACTTCTTAAGAGGTTGTTAGAGACTCGATCGGAGAAGGACATGGCGATCTCTTGCGATTGTAGCCGTTCAACGTCGAATTTTCTCACAGTAATTCCTTGTTTTGGCTTGGATCGGGATATCCGTAGTCGTACCTTGGCTACAACGAGGTAGTGGTCCGAGTCAATGTTGGCCCCTCGGAACGTTCGGACATCCCCTTGTGGATATCGAGATGTGTGAACTGCGTACTTGCTACCAGAACGTCTCGCCTACGTCCCCGCAGCGAAGTCGATCAGCCTGAATCCGTTATTGGAGGTGGTGTCGTGCAGGCTGTATTTCCCGGTTATGCCACCAAAGATGTCTTCTCTTCCTAGCTTGGCGTTAAAATCTCCTAGGACAATTTTAATGTCATAGCTAGGGCACTGCTCATATGTTTTGTCCAGGAGCTCGTAGAATATGTCTTTGGTGTCTTCATCTTTCTCCTCTGTAGGGGCATTCGCGCAAATGAGGCTTATGTTGGCGAATTTAGCCTTGATGCGGATTGTCGTGATGCGTTCGTTCACACTGTTGAAACTTAAGACTTTTTGCCTGAGCCTAGTTCCAACAACAAATCCACACCCAAATAGTCGCTGCCTTCGTTCTCGGTAGCAGTCGCCGTAGTATACATCGCAGTCTTTTAGTTTGCGTTTACCCGGTCCATCCCATCGCACTTCCTGGATGGCGGTAATATCTGCTTTGCAGCAGTTTAGGGCTTCCGCTAATTGTTCGGCTGCACGTGGTCTATTAAGGGACCTAACATTCCTCGTACAGATCCGAAGTTCGTTGTCCTTATTTCGTTTGCTTGTTTCGTCATCAGTAAATCCGTCCGTATCCAAGGCTTGTTGTTGCTTCGCAACTAGATGTGTTTGACGTGGTCGGGAAGTCACCCCGACGACACAACCCCCAACCTGGAGGGCCAGATCCTTAGTTTAACTCCAAAGACGGGGAGCCGGATAAACCGCTCCTTATAGGCCTGAGCTCCGAATATGTCGTAGTAGCCCTATAAGGTGTTCACTAAGTAGTTCAACCTGACTGGAACTGTAGACGCCACCGTTGATTCCATCTTGGGAATTCTTCCGCTGCCGTCTGGATAGAAAGAAAGGTGCCTTAGTGGGAACACCTCTCCCCCCTCTCTCGTTTGCTACCCCCAACAACCTTCCACTGGGGTTGATACCCAATCTCCAGCTGAGGTACTAGGTACCCGATGTTCACCGCGGGGAGGTGAGAGTAGGAGTTGGTAGACAGAGGTGGGTTTTGAGAAAAACCTATGGACGCTTGTGTCCTCTTGGGTACACGTGTCTACCATTTGAACATCTCATGTGCATAGGCCTTTAAACATCAGTGGAGACACAATTCTAGGTGCAATTCTCTATTACCATGTTTACAAGAGATATTGAAGCGAGCTTCAAGCTCGCTTCGCCCCTTTGTATACCTGTGTTGAGTGGAAATGAGCTTCCGCTCCTGAAGCGGAGTCGATACGTAATTTGTGCTAAAAAAACTGAGTTGAGGAGTTGGTAAAGCATTGGCAAAATGTCTGACGTTTGTGTGAGTGAGACACCATCAGCTGTCATCTCAATATATTTTCAACTAAACTCTAACTGGAGTACTCAAACGACTCAAATGACGAAAAACCTGGGTCGAAAATTCTACCTTAATCGAACTCGAGCTCTCAATTCTGCTTGTAAACGTGCAGTCTTATTTAATAGAATTCGCTAAACAGATGAATAGTTATGCAGTGCATAAGGTTTTATGTAGCCGCTATGTAACGTTGCATAAATTCGTATTTATAAAGAATGTTCCTATAAATTATAGTTATGCAGTGCTTATGTCAAAAAAAAGTACCAAAATGGGGAAATCTATTCCATTTTTCCATTTCACTGTCATTATCAAATCAGCTGTTTGTAGAGAAGTACCTATCAAAAAAATAATAAACAATAAATAAAAATAATGGAACCGCCGAAAGCTAAACGAATCCGTACGGTCAATTGGGATTCTTCCGATAAAGTAAGTATTATAAGCGAAACAAATGTTTGAATATAATTAATATAACTTTTTAGATACTCCTCCTAAAACTTGTGGAAGACACAATTTAAAAATGAGGTAAATTGGAAGGGCATTTTTATTATTTTTTAATTTGAATTATTCAAAACAAATTATGGACTTTAATCAAAATGACATTTCGTCACTATAATTTCCTTATGTAGGCTCTATTCAACCCCTAACCGCGTTACGCTTATTATGGCACTATGTAACGTTGCATAAGTTTTATAAATAACATTTCTGCGTTTAGAGGCATTATAAGGAGTACATAAGTTTATGTATGTAGGTTCTATGTTGCGTTTTTAAATAAGACTGATAAACTATAGTACTCTCATGGTGGAAGTCGAATGGGGCGACATCTAAAGTATGCCGGCAACCCTTACTCTTTTTTTTTGCGGAGAGCTTATGGAGGTTTTAATTGATATTTATTGATATTTTTTGGATGCAATAATCCAAAAAATAGTCTCCTCTTGCCCCTACCACCAATTTTCTACGCTTAAAGACTCACCAAATCGAATTTTAAATTTAAAGACCGCCATTGTTAGTAGAATTAACTTGCTTTGAAAATGAATTAACTATTGAAATTGATATACGATTTCGCTAATATTACAATGAAAAAAAAAATTTGGGTTAAAGTACCGACAGTGAAAAAAATTAAAAAACAACAATAAAAAACAACACGTCAGAAAACTAAAAACACAAAAAAAAACATGAAACAAACAACATTACAAAAACAAAAACAAAAAAAGAATTTATTTTAATTTTTATTAAAGCACGACTTATCGAGTTTAAACTGTAATAACTTTTGATTGGGAATTCGTATTGGTAAGATTTATACCTTTTTAGAAATTTGAAAAGCAAGGCAATTTTTTTAAAGTAAGGGCCAGTATTGTGTCATACGGTTTTTTTTCAGGGCGCTCTTTCAAATATTGAAGTAACAAATTAATTTTGATCAAACTATGAATTTATCTAGTAATTTTATAAAAATGGTTGGCTAAAATCAAAATCAAAAACAAAAAAAGTTTTATTTCTGGTCAATATTTTGGTGAAAAAATAAAAAAAATAAAAAATCAATTATGGACGGGGTGAGCAAAACAGTGGTCCAAAGTAGGGGTTTGGGCAAATTTCAAAAAAACAGCCGTTACTCGAAAACCGTTACGATTTGGGATGAACAAGTTACGAAATTCTGAATGGTCATGAACTGGCCTATCACCATATTCAGTTTGGACTATCCTTTACGGATACCCTGTATATACGGTATACATACATAATACCTTTTTTATTATGTAAAAATGAAAAAAAAAAAACATTTGGGATTCTGGCAAGAAGTGATGAAATTAATAAATGAAATCCATTTGACTTCCCGTTTTCTAGTTATGACATACCTTTTATTTAAAAGTGCTCTGGCGGTTACACGGTTTGGCCTAAATAAATAATTAAGATGTTCATTTTATAGAGAATTGTATGTAGTTTTAGAAAATTTAGAGATATTTGCAATTACAAGTACAGTTTTTGAAGTCTGAATGAAAAAAAAATAGAGAAAACGGGTTTAAAAAAAAAGACAAATATTGGCGTTTTTTCAGCTGGCTATAGCGGCAAAACGGCTTAACCAAAAATAATAATTGAAATATGTTTTTAGTAGGAAATTTAATATACTTTATTTTTGTAGAAGAATATTGATCCCAAAAATTTACAATTTCTGAGTTTTTGACAAAAACTTGAAAAAAGTCGAAAATTGTGGTATTTTCTGCGATTGGTTTTTCGAGAATGGTGAAGGGGTGGAGGGGGCGTGGTTGTGTAATTTATTTTTTTTTCTTCTACTATATATACTTTACAACATATAAAAAAAATAACACTACCCTACCTTTTTTGGGGCAACTATCTTCTTTTTCGAGTTCCGTTTACTTGACTAATTTAGTTACCTTCGGCAAAAGTGACGAAATTAATATGAAACTAATATTAAATCGATGGAAATTATAATTTTCAGATTATTTGCTTACTAACAAAAATAAAATTAGCCATAAACCGAATGTTAGTGGGGATAAAAGTTGTCTACCATTTGAACATCTCATGTGCATAGGCCTTTAAACATCAGTGGAGACACAATTCTAGGTGCAATTCTCTATTACCATGTTAACAAGAGATATTGAAGCGAGCTTCAAGCTCGCTTCGCCCCTTTGTATACCTGTGTTGAGTGGAAATGAGCATCTGCTCCTGAAGCGGAGTCGATACGTAATTTGTGCTAAAAAAACTGAGTTGAGGAGTTGGTAAAGCATTGGCAAAATGTCTGACGTTTGTGTGAGTGAGACACCATCAGCTGTCATCTCAATATATTTTCAACTAAACTCTAACTGGAGTACTCAAACGACTCAAATGACGAAAAACCTGGGTCGAAAATTCTACCTTAATCGAACTCGAGCTCTCAATTCTGCTTGTAAACGTGCAGTCTTATTTAATAGAATTCGCTAAACAGATGAATAGTTATGCAGTGCATAAGGTTTTATGTAGCCGCTATGTAACGTTGCATAAATTCGTATTTATAAAGAATGTTCCTATAAATTATAGTTATGCAGTGCTTATGTCAAAAAAAGTACCAAAATGGGGAAATCTATTCCATTTTTCCATTTCACTGTCATTATCAAATCAGCTGTTTGTAGAGAAGTACCTATCAAAAAAATAATAAACAATAAATAAAAATAATGGAACCGCCGAAAGCTAAACGAATCCGTACGGTCAATTGGGATTCTTCCGATAAAGTAAGTATTATAAGCGAAACAAATGTTTGAATATAATTAATATAACTTTTTAGATACTCCTCCTAAAACTTGTGGAAGACACAATTTAAAAATGAGGTAAATTGGAAGGGCATTTTTATTATTTTTTAATTTGAATTATTCAAAACAAATTATGGACTTTAATCAAAATGACATTTCGTCACTATAATTTCCTTATGTAGGCTCTATTCAACCCCTAACCGCGTTACGCTTATTATGGCACTATGTAACGTTGCATAAGTTTTATAAATAACATTTCTGCGTTTAGAGGCATTATAAGGAGTACATAAGTTTATGTATGTAGGTTCTATGTTGCGTTTTTAAATAAGACTGATAAACTATAGTACTCTCATGGTGGAAGTCGAATGGGGCGACATCTAAAGTATGCCGGCAACCCTTACTCTTTTTTTTTGCGGAGAGCTTATGGAGGTTTTAATTGATATTTATTGATATTTTTTGGATGCAATAATCCAAAAAATAGTCTCCTCTTGCCCCTACCACCAATTTTCTACGCTTAAAGACTCACCAAATCGAATTTTAAATTTAAAGACCGCCATTGTTAGTAGAATTAACTTGCTTTGAAAATGAATTAACTATTGAAATTGATATACGATTTCGCTAATATTACAATGAAAAAAAAAATTTGGGTTAAAGTACCGACAGTGAAAAAAATTAAAAAACAACAATAAAAAACAACACGTAAGAAAACTAAAAACACAAAAAAAAAACATGAAACAAACAACATTACAAAAACAAAAACAAAAAAAGAATTTATTTTAATTTTTATTAAAACACGACTTATCGAGTTTAAACTGTAATAACTTTTGATTGGGAATTCGTATTAATAAGATTTATACCTTTTTAGAAATTTGAAAAGCAAGGCAATTTTTTTAAAGTAAGGGCCAGTATTGTGTCATACGGTTTTTTTTCAGGGCGCTCTTTCAAATATTGAAGTAACAAATTAATTTTGATCAAACTATGAATTTATCTAGTAATTTTATAAAAATGGTTGGCTAAAATCAAAATCAAAAACAAAAAACGTTTTATTTCTGGTCAATATTTTGGTGAAAAAATAAAAAAAATAAAAAATCAATTATGGACGGGGTGAGCAAAACAGTGGTCCAAAGTAGGGGTTTGGGCAAATTTCAAAAAAACAGCCGTTACTCGAAAACCGTTACGATTTGGGATGAACAAGTTACGAAATTCTGAATGGTCATGAACTGGCCTATCACCATATTCAGTTTGGACTATCCTTTACGGATACCCTGTATATACGGTATACATACATAATACCTTTTTTATTATGTAAAAATGAAAAAAAAAAACATTTGGTATTCTGGCAAGAAGTGATGAAATTAATAAATGAAATCCATTTGACTTCGCGTTTTCTAGTTATGACATACCTTTTATTTAAAAGTGCTCTGGCGGTTACACGGTTTGGCCTAAATAAATAATTAAGATGTTCATTTTATAGAGAATTGTATGTAGTTTTAGAAAATTTAGAGATATTTGCAATTACAAGTACAGTTTTTGAAGTCTGAATGAAAAAAAAAATCGAGAAAACGGGTTTAAAAAAAAAGACAAATATTGGCGTTTTTTCAGCTGGCTATAGCGGCAAAACGGCTTAACCAAAAATAATAATTGAAATATGTTTTTAGTAGGAAATTTAATATACTTTATTTTTGTAGAAGAATATTGATCCCAAAAATTTACAATTTCTGAGTTTTTGACAAAAACTTGAAAAAGTCGAAAATTGTGGTATTTTCTGCGATTGGTTTTTCGAGAATGGTGAAGGGGTGGAGGGGGCGTGGTTGTGTAATTTATTTTTTTTTTCTTCTACTATATATACTTTACAACATATAAAAAAAATAACACTACCCTACCTTTTTTGGGGCAACTATCTTCTTTTTCGAGTTCCGTTTACTTGACTAATTTAGTTACCTTCGGCAAAAGTGACGAAATTAATATGAAACTAATATTAAATCGATGGAAATTATAATTTTCAGATTATTTGCTTACTAACAAAAATAAAATTAGCCATAAACCGAATGTTAGTGGGGATAAAAGTTGTCAGTTTTTCATTTAAAGTGACTAAGTAACGCTCAGGTCAACTGGGAGGGCGTCATGTTGATGACGTCGGCTGACGGTCTTTCCACCGCTACCCGGGCGGCTGACGGTTTGTTTTATTATCTTGAAAGGTTGAAGATTCATCTGTAAAAAAATCAACCCGAGTAAAATGACTTTTTTTTCAAAATTTTTTACAAGTTCAGGTGCCTGGCTGACGGTCTTTCCACCGCCATCCATGCGGCTGACGGCAATTTTTGGATTCAGTAGAACATCAATAACCATCATTCCTCAAATTTTGGAGCCTGGTAAAATGACTTTTTGAAAAAAAAAAATTACCACTTTGACCCGCCCTCACACCTAGGTCCACCGCTACCCAGGCGGCTCACAGTGGTTAAAATGCGGAAATAAATCAAAAAAATGAAAGTGTTAGTATGAAGTTAGTTTTTTTATTTTATTATAGTTATATAGTTGGTCTATGATTTTTGAAAATTTGAGCAATTTTTGTTCATAAGTATTGAAGATACAGGGCTCCAAAGTTACCCTTTTTTTCAATTTTGAAATTCCTATATTTTCTTGCACTAACTTCTTGGCACGAAAAATAGCGTTTATAAAACTTTAAGTCAGAATTTTTATTTTTATTTCAAAAACATGTACTTTAAGCTTAAAAAAAACATATGCATATATATATGTATGTATATATGTATATTTTAGATAAGTCAGAGCAGAGAGCTCTAAAATTAAAATTTTATTGTTTTTTCCTTAGAGCTACAATTTTAGCTACACTTGCCTACACGCTCTGACTACATTCACTTGAAAGCTACAATACTCACCTACCTAGCCCAAAAAGAATGAAATCCGTCTGGATCCAACCCTGTGACTTATGTTCAATTTTGTTCACCTGAATCAGGTCTTAAAAAACACGGTTTTGACGACGATATATCCCGAAAAATTACAATTTCTTCAAAAATACTTGTCACAGATAACTAGATAAGAGCTTAATTTTTAGAAAAAATATGTACCTTTCTTTAAAAAATAAAATAAAATTAATCCATTGACTAACCTGTGAGATATTCAATTTTTAGCGCAAAACTTTTTTTTTGCCTGACTTATTTTCCAATTGTTTTCTAACTTTTATTTAAAAATTACAATTAAAATAAAAAAATTATGATGTATTAAACTATATATATGTAAGTACCTAAATAAAATATGAACAGAAGTCAGGTATAATCTTTAAATTTTGTATGACATTACGCAAAAAATAGGGACAGGTAAAATAAAAAAAAGGTGCTTTTTGTGGTTTTACCATGTATATGGGTTTTTCCTAATACTTGATGTTAGGTATGAATTGATACCTGTTATATGAATGAAAAACAAACTATTTCTTAGCTAAGTTCAATTGATTAATTGCTTTTATGTGTTGCACAATTTTTTACGACCATTTTCCGGAAAACCCTTTCAGGATAGGTAAGACCTAATAAGAATAGTTTGGTTGTCACTAATATATGTATATAGATAACAAAAAATGGAATAATAAGTCATTATTAAGCTATTGTTCATTGTGCAAGGTGTTATCAATAAATAAAAAGAAATTAACATGTCACAGTTTGTTTTAAGTTACACTGTTTTGTGTGAAGTTCTAATTAAAGGTCTTAATTTTGTAGAACCGTTTCTATACGAAGAGTATCCTCACTTGAGCGAAAATGATATTTTTTTAATAACATCAGAAATTAAAAAAGAAAGATATATGGACTGGTTAAATAGTGAATTTGTGGTTAAATTACAAACTAATAATAATAACACAGACATTTTATCTGATTCTACTCGTGGTAGACCAAACAAAGATTTTACATATTAAAGCAAATAGTGTTACAAAACATAAATTGTTATTTTTTTATATGAACAATAAACCCCAAAATTTAGAAAAATCTCAATAACTCATCTTCTAATTGTTATTTTTAATCCAAATTCTGGGGAAATGTGCGTTTCCCTAACCCACACATGTGTGCCAAATTTCATTTCTCTCCAATTTATATTACAGGTTTTATCGATTTATTTCCGCGCTCCCATACAAACCAAACCACTGTGCGGCTGACGGCCAGATATATTATGTATTAGTGGAAAACTATCTATACTATTAATTTCAGCCCGGGTACTTATCACTTTTTCAAATTAACGCTACCTCCCATACTATTATGCGTTCAGCGGTATTATAAGGAGTACATAGAGTTATGCACTCGCTATAATTCGTTTATGAATAAGGCTGTATAGTATATATACAAAGGTAAAAGCTACAAAAATAATTTTTGCACGTCCGTCAAGTTAGCACTACATTTTTGGAAATTACCAATAGTAAGTATGCAGTTAATTGTAGCTTTTTTGTAGTAAATTAGTTGTGGAAAAAAAAAATTTGTAGCTCTGGTGGTTTTTAAGAACATGGGGTGTAGTGCTAGGTTGATATCAAGTTAGCACTACATCTTCAAAACTTTCAAGAACTGAGTATTCAGTTAATTGTAGCTTTTTTGTAGTAAATTAGTTGTGAAAACGAAAAAAATTAAAAAAATTTTTTTCACCTAAAAAAAAAAAAAAAAAAAATTGGGTATGTAGTGCTAAGTTGATATCAAGTTAGCACTACATCTTCAAAACTTTCAAGAACTGAGTATGCAGTTAATTGTAGCTTTTTTGTAGTAAATTAGTTGTGAAAACGAAAAAAATTTAAAAAAATTTTTCCTTACTTTTTTGACCAAACAAATTTTATAGAGTCCTAACTTGAAATGGTCATATCAGACATTAGAAAGCCAAATTTGAAAATCTTGTGATGCAATCAATTGTAGCTTAGGGCTTTAAAATTAGTTGTGAAAAGAAAAAAATTCTAAAATTTTTTTTTCCTTACTTTTTTGAACAAAAACAATATAAAAAAAGCTCAATTTTAAAAGCCCAAGCTACAATTAATTGCATATTTGGATTTTCAAATTTAGCTTTTTAATGGGTGTTTTGGCAATATTGAAAAATTGAGCTTTTTTCATATTGTTTTTGTTCAAAAAAGTAAGGAAAAAAAATTTTTAGAATTTTTTTCTTTTCACAACTAATTTTAAAACCCCAAGCTACAATTGATTGCATCATAAGATTTTCAAATTTGGCTTTCTAATGTCTGATATGACCATTTCAAGTTAGGACTCTATAAAATTTGTTTGGTCAAAAAAGTAAGGAAAAATTTTTTTAAATTTTTTTCGTTTTCACAACTAATTTACTACAAAAAAGCTACAATTAACTGCATACTCAGTTCTTGAAAGTTTTGAAGATGTAGTGCTAACTTGATATCAACTTAGCACTACATACCCAATTTTTTTTTTTTTTTTTTTTTTTAGGTGAAAAATTTTTTTTTAATTTTTTTCGTTTTCACAACTAATTTACTACAAAAAAGCTACAATTAACTGCATACTCAGTTCTTGAAAGTTTTGAAGATGTAGTGCTAACTTGATATCAACCTAGCACTACACCCCATGTTCTTAAAAACCACCAGAGCTACAAATTTTTTTTTTCCACAACTAATTTACTACAAAAAAGCTACAATTAACTGCATACTTACTATTGGTAATTTCCAAAAATGTAGTGCTAACTTGACGGACGTAATTTTTGCGCAACAAATTAGCATTCAAAAAGCTACAAATTCAGAGAAAAAAAAAGTTCTAAATTATTTGTTTTGGCCATTCCGCTGGGGTTTTCTCGTTTAAGCCGCCTTATTTTAGCGGAAACTTTAATATAAAAAAAACTATGCGAGCTAGAAAATCGAGGTTTTCGCTATTAATCTAGTTGTTGGAAGCTACAAATTTGGGGGAAAAAAATTTTCAAAATTTTCATTTTTCAAAATTTTTCCCGCTAACTTGAGAGCGAAAAAGGTGGCATATTGAAATTTCAATTTGTATTTAAAAATGATAGGTAAAAGTTACAAATTTAATTTTTGCGCAACAAATTAGTATTCAAAAAGCTACAAATTCAAAGAAAAAAAAATTCAAAATTATTTGTTTTGGCCATTCCGCTGGGGTTTTCTCGTTTAAGCCGCCTTATTTTAGCGGAAACTTTAATATAAAAAAAACTATGCGAGCTAAAAATCGAGGTTTTCCGTATTAATCTAGTTGTTACAAGCTACAAATTTGGGGAAAAAAAATTTCAAAATTTTCATTTTTCAAAATTTTTCTCGCTAACTCTAAAACGAAAAATGTGGCTTATTGAAATTTGAATTTGTATCTAAAAATGATGGGTAAAAGCTACAAATTTGCGGTTTGCGAAACAAATTAGTATTCAAAAAGCTACAAATTCAGAAAAAAAAAAAGTTCAAAATTAATTGTTTTAGCCATTCCGCTGGGGTTTTCTCGTTTAAGCCGCCTTATTTTAGCGGAAACTTTAATATTAAAAAACTATGCTAGTTACAAAATTAATTTTTGCGCAACAAATTAGCATTCAAAAAGCTACAAATTTGAGCATAAAAAAAAAATTTGGTTTTCTTATTTTCGTCCGCTAACTTCAGTCTTATTTTAGCGGAAATTTTAATATTTAATAAACCGTTAGAGCTACAAAATCGGTGTTTTCACTAAATGCAAGCATTCAAAAAGCTAAAAATCTTGGTGCCTATTAAAACTTATTTTAGCGGAAAATTGAATAACTAAAAAAATAAAAGAGCTAAAATAAAATTAGCATTTAATTAGCTACAAATTTGGATAACAAAATAAATCGATTCCGTCAAAAAGTGTCCGCCAAAATAAGACGAATTTTTGAGCTTTTGAGTATTTCTAGTTACTTTATTTCTTTCCTTTATTTTTCAGATTAATTTACATTCTTTAATCCACCCATAAAAAACCACAACATTATACCTCATATTACCTTCAAAAGATAAGTATTTAGGTGTCATAAATTGTGTTCTGAATCGTCCTTTATTACTACGGTAATTCAGTGACAGTAAATACGAGTATATCCGATGGTTGATTTCTTTTGGCAATTTTTTGTTTTATTAATTATATTATTCTTTCCATCTTTTCAGGTACATATTTCCTTATTATTAGGAGGCTATTAAGTGACATCGGAGTGAGTTTGCAGGGCAGAACAAATCAGACAGGAAGACAACAACAAAATCAACCCCAACTTTAACAAAACAAAACAACACTGGGTACACTAAGCATCGACTGCTTGTGCTTTCTGATTTTGTTTTATATTGTGGATAAAATAAAATTGAAATAAAAAGGTTGATACTATAGTGGATTTCATTTAATTTTTTTTTCCTTAAAGTCAGTGCTCTTATTGTTTAGTGTATTTTATCATATAGTGGGGTGGAAATGTTGTTCCTACAGTGTAGAGAATCGGTCACGTAACAGCTTCCATATGTAAAAAGAAACGTAATATGTTTTTTGACAGCTAAGTGATATAATGCTCTGAGCTTAAACGGAAAACGACATACATATATCTAATACAAAATTTATAACTCGATCATAAATTTGATTAAGCTATCACGTAACGGTAATCATACTTCAGACATTGCCAAAATAGTCTTTGGGCGCTCTACAATCACCTTACGAGCAGCCTTATTTGAACGTCTGGAAACAGTCAACGAGGTAGTTAGGGTTTTCATTGAATCACAGCTGTTGTTAATTCTTTGGCCAACGGTATTACATCGGTTTTGAATTGAGTCACTTCGATGAGAATTTAAACACAACCATTTAAAAGGTGGAACTCGTCTAGAATAGAAGAAATACATTTCTTGTTTAGTTGCTTAACAATAATATTTTGAAACTCACCGTAGTGTTCTAAAAATCTGCGTTGAAAACAAACAATAGATTAATGGATTTGCCGCCGAATTCAGTGGTGCCAAACTTTGTATAAAAGTAGCTATAGCAATATTTGTTTGTGTATGAGGAATGTGCCCAAAAACTTGCAGCAGATCGAAAACAATGTATGGAGACCAGCAAATAATAAAGACGATAACAATGACAAATGTCATTTTGATTGTTTTAACCTTAGCCCGAGGGATGATTCCTCTAGAACTAGCTCGACGGGTTGTCGTATTACCTGAAATGGCAAAATGTAGCAATTTAAGATCTATAAAAATGATTTTTTCCATTGTAAAGCCTACCAGCGGGCACAAAGAGTGATCCCTTGACCCATATTGTTCGAACTATAACCGCATAGCAAACAGTTATTATCAATGCGGGAAGAGCAAATAGTGTTATTGACACTGCGCTCATATACACTTGCCACCTCCAGGGTTCTCCTAGCTCAATCCAACACTGAGTTTGACCCTGAATTTCAGTCTCTTCGTACAAGTATAACATGGGTGATGATAGGAGGGCACTTATAGTCCACGCACTTGCAACAAGATTTCGGGCACGTTTCCCTGAAAACTTCACATTAAAATATATATCAAGCGATGCTAAAAAAAACTTTTGAAACCTACAGGACCTTGAAAAATTCATTGGGTGTGTTATGGCATCATATCGGTCAATACTCAGCGCAACGAGGACATACGTTGATGCATACGTCACACAGACTTGGGAAAATCTAATAACTTTGCATGCAATATTACCCGCGCGCCATTCAATTGTAATTCGCCAAATTATATCGGTAAGGACATTCAATAAGCCCACTGATAAGTCTAAGGAAATGAAATAAATTAAGCAAAATTATCTGATATGATAATTATATTATACATACTTAAGTGCCGCTTATCTGAATAGATTAACATTTTATGCTCATTGACCTCTCTTTCCTATCTCTAACAAATAGCACCAATAGGATGTTGCACAATGGTCTTGATTTTTTTACATAACATATCGCAGGTAGGTAGGTACACGAGTGTCCACTTTTATCACTCAAATCACAATCTCAGATCGGACGATGCAAGATTAAATGTTGCACTTCATTAACTTAACGATATTTCAAATAAATACCAATGGAAAATTGCTGGACCTGGTGTTTAGCACTATATTGATGAGGATATTACGGTAGGTAAATCAACTGAGCATCGAGGACCTGAAGACAGTTCAAAGATTTTAATCTATGATAATTTTTATTCATTGAGTTTTAGAAAGACCGATCTAAATTCTTCTCAGAAGTTTTGTTTAAACGCATTTTTTTCTTTAAATAAGGGTATTCATGCAACGGTGGAAAACTCGGATAAACCTCAGAAACCAGATAATTTTATCTCCGCAGAAACGAGCTGTCAAAATTTGTATGGAAAAAATATTTTGCAAACCAGATAAATTTATCTCACAGAATTGATGCAGAAAGCAAAGAAATAAACCTCATAAAGTTTCGAGAAGTAATTTGTGACGTTTAGTTGTGACAGCTGATTATTTCTCGCATTTATGCAAAAATTTTTATGGGGTGCTCATGCAAACGTAAATCGGAAAATTATATCTTTCTGCAAAGCGTAAAATTATCTCGTTGCATGAATACCCTTAATGTTTTTTTTCTTTGGTCTTTGAAATCGATGATATTTTCATTGATTGTTTTTTTTTTTTAATCTGTTCCTCTTGAGATTGTGAAATTGAGACCTTCAGCTTTGTATATAAATTTATAGAGGTCGCGTCGTTCGTTCCTCTTCATAATAGTACTATGTAAATCTATATACAAAGCCTTCAGATTGGCACGATCATCATCATCGGCTCGACAACCGGGGTCTGGTCCTGGCCTCCTTCAACAAGTCTCTCCACCTATCCCGGTCTTGAGCCGACGCCATCCAGTTGCGCACCCCAAGGCTTCGGGCGTCCTGGTTTACGCCATCTCTCCAGCGCAAGCATGGTCTACCACGCTGCCGTCTACCATAGAATGTACCACAAAGGACTTTCCGAGCAGGTTCCTCTTCATTCATGCGAGCTAGGTGCCCTGCCCACCGGAGTCTACCGAGCTTAATTTTTGTCACTATGTCTGCTTCAAGGTAGATTGCGTACAATTCATGATTGTACCGTCATCGGAATCGCCCTTCCTCACATATGGGGCCAACAATTCTCCTTAAGACTTTTCTCTCGAACGCGGCTAAGAGGTCGGAGTGTCTTTTGCTAAGCACCCAAGTCTCGGATCCATACGTGAGTACTGGCAGCACCATGGTCCTGTACAGCAGCAGTTTTGAAGTTATGGTGAGATTTCTGGATTTGAAGAGCTTTGACAGACTATAGTAGGCTTTGTTGGAATTGAGCAGCCGCCCGCGTATTTCTTCTTCTATATTATTATCGGCTGCTACTATTGACCCAAGGTATTTAAAGGATTGCACCACTTCAAATTCGTGCTCCGCTACCTTGATTGTTTGACCAACTGTTCTTCTCGCATTCGACGCCACCATGTACTTTGTTTTACCTTCACTAATGTGCAGCCCCAGATTTTGTGCCGCCTGCTCGATCTGGATGAAGGAATCGTGTACAGCTTGTTCGGTTCTTCCGATGATGTCAATGTCGTCTGCGTAAGCCAGTATCTGGCTGGACCTGTTGACGATGGTCCCTCTTGTTGCCGTGCCAGAGTCACGGATTGCTTTCTCCAACGCCAGGTTGAAGAGGAGGCAGGCCAAACCATCCCCTTGTCGGAGTCCATTAAAGATGTTGATTGGTCTGGATAGCAATCCGGCTATTTTACTTGGCTTGTTACGTTGGTCATGGTCAACCTACAAAGTCGTGTCAACTTATTTGGGATGCCGAATTCTCTCATGGCTTTGTAAAGTTCTACCCTGGCTATGCTATCATAGGCGGCCTTAAAGTCTATAAACAGATGGTATGTTGGAATGTTAAATTCTAGACATTTTTCCATCGCCTGCCTAAGGGTAAAGATCTGATCAGTTGTTGATTTGCCTGGAATGAAACCACACTGATATTGGCCGATTATGGTTTTAGCGTATGGGGCTATCCGTTCTTGTAGGATAGAGGAGAGTATCTTATAGGCGGTACTCAACAACGTGATACCTCTATAATTGCTGCACGTTGTGACATCTCCCTTCTTATGTATGGGGCAAATTATACCTTTTCGCCAGTCTTCTGGCATTTCTTCCTGCTCCCATACGTGCACTATAATATCATGAATTGCTTGGCGTAAGGCTGGCCCGCCGTGGTGGAATAGTTCGGCTGGTATGCCATCGGCTCCCGGGGCTTTGTTTTTCTTAAGCCGGGCTATAGCCTTCTCAACCTCTTTTATGCTTGGTGGCGGTAACATAGGGTAATCTTCTTGAAGTAGTGGAGCCTCTACTTCTGCAGTGAGCTGACCATTTAGCAATTCATTAAAGTACACTTCCCATCGCTCCAGTATGCTTTGGGGATCGGTGATCAGATTTCCCTCTCCGTCCTTGCAGTAGGTGCAGCGTAGTGTGTACTGCGTCATGTTTCGGACGGATTGGTAGAACTTCCGCGCCTGGTGCGGACCTCGCTCTCGGCTTCTTTCTAAATCACAGATGATGTTCTTCTCCCAGGCTGATTTTTTCTGTCTGTGAAGCCGTTTTTCTATTCTTCTGAGCTCTTTATATTCATCTTCGCGTGCCCGCGTTCTATGAGATTGTTGCATTGCTCGGTACGCAACATTCTTACGTTCAGTCGCTAGCTTGCATTCATCATCAAACCAGTCGTTCCGACTTCTACGACTGCTGCCTAAGATGGAATTGGCAGTACTAATGACGGTGTTTTTAAGGCGTGTCCGCTTCTCATATACGCCCAGCATACTGGCTCTAGGACTTACTCTCCCTGGATCGAGTTGTTCTAGGGCGAGTCCTAACGCATGTCCAAAGGTGTTACTGGCGTTTTCGTTGCGCAGTGCAGCCGTGTTGATTCGAACCTGATCGGCGGATGCAATACGTCTTCGCAAGGCAATCCGCCCTCGGAAAACCATACCAACAAGATTGTGATCCGAGTCGATATTGGCACCTCGGTACGTTCGTACCGTCATCAAGTTCGAGTAGTGGCGACGGTCTATCAACACGTGGTCAATTTGGTTACGAGTGACTCCATCAGGTGATACCCAGGTGGCTTTGTAGATATCATTACGCGGGAACCTGGTACTCGCAACGACCATGTTTTTCGATGTTGCCAATTCTAGGACTCGAAGTCCATTGTCATTAGTGTTCTCATGCAAACTATGGGTGCCTGCGTAGTGCCTGAATACCGGCTCCCGACCTATTTTTGCGTTCAAATCCCCAAGGATGATTTTAACATCATACCTTGGACAGGCATGGAGGGCCCTCTCGACTTGTTCATAGTAAGTCTCTTTATCTTCGTCTGAGGACTCC